>KL567308.1:32923-63247 GCA_000715275.1 Gyrodactylus salaris
TTCTTATCGTTATTCATATATTCAAGGTCGTAAAATACATCAAGTCACATCATTTTGAAGGAGAGTTTGTAGGCTTTCTGATTATATATTTGAGGTTATTCAGTCATTTATTTGAAAAAAAATATTGGCCGTCGAATTTTGAAAAAAATTCTGAAAACCCTATATTTTGTAATTTTGAGTTTTACTATTTACGGCAGAAGACTTAACATATGCACAAGTATGCAACTGTGTTAGAATAAAAAGAAATAATTATTCTATTTTATTGACTGTATTGAAAGAGGTAAAAGACCTCATTTATCTTCAAAGATACCAAGAGCCTTTAGGGAGGTTCTTAATAAAACACTCGAAAAGAAAATATTTTTGGAAACCGACAAGAACTTCTCCAAAAGGCGACTTCCTAACGCTTCGATTTTCAAGGGAACAATACCAAGAGACAATAAGTCAACTCAGGCAATTATTAGGGATACAAAATGCATATTTTATGCCATTTTTTTATCTACGCAAATATGCATATTTTAAAATACTTTAAGTTGAATTAATTTTTTACATATTGCCTGAAATCTGACTTTTTAACACATTTTCATTATTTTTGGCTAAATAAAGAAATAATCAAAAGATAAACAATAGTTGAAAATAAAAAATTCAATCAAAGCGGCATTTATATGTGATTAGAGTTCAAAGTTAGATGTATATTATACATTTATAGTTCAGTCCATCAAATGTTATGATTATGATAAAAAAAGTTCAGGTTGGCCACTGTAGGATTAAGGTTTGCATGACAAATTGAAGGTCTCAGAGTGTGACCTGGTATTTCAAATTATAATTTACTAAGAAAGATTTTGATGTCACATGTAAGTACACTCGTTATAAATCTAGCTCTTTGTTCTTAAGAACAAAACTTATTAAGCCATCAAACTTTGTAGACGTTGCTTCTGGAAGACGAACATGATGATTCAAGATTCAAATCAACATTCTTAAGAGCTGAATTCGATTTTTGGTTAGATAGTGACGTATATAGTTTGAAAAGTCAGCATAACTTTTAATGAATTCACAATTTTTACATCATGAAGAAGATATATTTTTTCACCAAAATCGTCAGTTATTCTGAGATTTAAAGATTTTTTAGAAGAAAAACAAATTTTTTTCTCAATGGTTGTAGAATTGTGAATTCCTAGCAAAATAGATAAAATTATAGTATGAAGGAATAAGAAACCCTATGAGAAAAAAACTTTTAAATTGCCCCCGGACTTCTAGAGAGTGCATATGGTTGACTTATTTCCAGCGTTGGGTCTGAGTCTCATGATGTAGACTTCTTATTAATTCTGAGATTGAGAAGGTCATTCGTAGGGTTACTGTTTGAAACACAGAGTTTTGACGCAATCCCTGCCGTTCTACAACGTTCGTTTCAATGGTTTTTCTTTCATACTATCATTTTATCTACTTTGGAGAATTCCTAATTTTTCAACCACTGAGGACAAAATTGCAAAACCTGACAAGAACTGATGATTTTGGTGGAAATATCTTCTTCTTCATATAAAAATTATATGCTACTCTGAAAATGCTTTTTGCAGAGTCTCGAAAACTTGCCATTTGAATTTTTATAATTTAAAGTTCTATCATAGAACAACTGACCCATTCCTTGATAACAATGCAGTATAATAAGATCTTTTGTTAAACCGAGCCTCAAATTGGCAAGTTGAGGCGTGATAGTAATATGTACTACTCTTGATCGTCGATGTAATTGGAAGGTTATTAAATCTAGTCTGTTTTTAATTTCTTCTGTTTTCTGAAACGTAGATCCAACATCAACTGTAAACTTAATGAACCTTTATTGTCAAATCTTTGTGATAATTATGAGTGCTTTGGAATTCTCATCAATATCTGACTCTTATACACGAGGAATGGGAATTTATTACAATCCACCAATGGAAACTTTGTTACATAAGAATATATAAATCTCCCAGTGTGTTGGAATACTTTATTGCTTCGAAAGTTGGAAGAGCTAGATAGTACGTTCCCCCATCTCTCAACAAGAGAGAATGCACGAGTCTCTTGAGTGCGTAGATAAGAAGAGAACGACAGTATCTAGCGTCCCACCAGAACCACCCCCGATGAGAGGAAATCACTCGGAAAACATGCTCAAGTTTCCCAACAACCAATCTGAATCCATGTCAAGTTGGTCGATATTCGGTTTGAGTGTCCTGAACTTCTCCCGGCGTACGACCCTCCATGGAATCGGTCATCTAGCACACGCTGGACATAATCGAGCTAGACTGTTGTGGTTCTTCATTATGCTCTCGGCGACAATTGGATTTAGTCTGAATCTTTATAGCATTATTGACAAGTTTTATCAAACGCCGATTCTCACAACAACGTACACAGATAGTGTTGTATTCAGGTTTCCTGACATAACTCTTTGCAATCTCAATTCGTTGTATATTCCACCCCAGAACACAACAGAGTTTCTCCACTTTCAAAAAATGTTGAAGGAATACAATGAGTTAGTGTTCATCTTATGACTAGGGCTACCAAAAATATGAAAAGTCATATTTTTAATGGTCGGGTTTTATATTTGTAAAAATGTCATTTATGTTATATTTTTCATTCATAGCCCAAATGTCATATTTATATTTTTTTCGGTTGAATTGGACGCTTCTAACTACAAAGTCTTAGCTTATCCAACATTTTTTTTAGAATTGATAGCCGAGTCTAACTCTCTTCGGGTTCACATGAGGGGTTATACTAGGAGAGGAAGGTTTGAAACTATTTATAAAGCAAATTTGTTTCAAGGAGAGAGGAGATCGGAATCGAACCCACGCCATATGAGATACCATATTTATAGAATAGATATCCACTACACCATCCCTTCTAATATTTAGACAGGATTAGGTCATCTTAACTAGCACGTAGGGCTTGTTATGCTATTTAAGAGTATTAATAGTTCTCACAATATATAGTTCCCAGTTTAAGAAAAATTATGGATTATTGTGAATTGTGCAAAGGTTCTGTCAATTGAAGAAAATGCTCCTTAATTGATCAACACAGAAAAACCGAACGACACATGGATTTACTTAAGGCCCTCATCACGCATACACATATTAGACTCTTTAACGATACTCAATTCCATGATTTTGCTAAGGTGCTACAATCAGCTGGGATTCCACAGAATAAGTTGGGATGGTGAAGATTTGTTATATTTTGTCATATGCCAGTTGGCAAAAAGTTTTTATTTTTTTCATAAAATTTGGCCTTTTTTGGCTACTTATGACTAAGGCGATTACAGACACTCGTAAATGAAATTCTATACCAAAATCACTTCATTTTAAGCTGCATCTAGTCTCAACAAAATAACAGTTAAAATTAGCGACTTAGACTTCTGTCTAATAAAGCTTATTCGAGTACATTTTCCATAAACATAAAAAAGACTCACTAAAATGCTATTATTAGAGTTAGATCGCATATATCACTCTCAGATTGGATGCAGTTGTATAACGTTGACCACGGAATACCGCACTCCTCATACATCGCAGACTGCTTCTATCAAGGAGAAAATTGTACAGAGAATGACTTTAAAAAATCCTACATCTTTCCCCATGGATTCTGTCATACCCTAGATATGGAAAAGTTATCCACCGGAAGAGAAATGAACACCCAGTCCTTATATCACGGCCATCGACCAATATTTGAAGTGAGCTCATTCAACTTTTTTTTACCTATCTACAAATTTGCTTACATTTTTATATGAATATTTCTGAAATGTAAATCTCAAAGTTCCGAATAATATTCTCTTGCTGTAAAATGTTGAGCCTTTTAAATTTCGTTGGTTTTTATCTAAGGATTACTTTGTCAAAGTTTTAATCGAAAATTTGTCTCATCCAAGGAAAACCCTAAGGAAATTGACTTATTTTCTTGAATAAAGAGAAAGAAAGTAGGCTTTCTGTGGCTCTAATGATGAGAACAACTTTTATAGGTCGTACTATACAAGGGCATCGATAATGATGCAGGACTGAATTATTCAATACACAAGTCTTATCAAATACCAGACGGCTCCCTCGTCATGATCCACGAGCCAGACACATATCCCATATTTACAGAATCATACTTGGCGAACAGCTTTACTGATATTAACCTCTTAATACAAGAGAAGAAGAGGTTTCAGTTCAACTCGAATCAACGAGAAGATCCTGAAATCGAAGTCTTAAACAATACACAGGCCTCATTCCGACTGCCGTGTCTGTCAGAGCGGAGAAAGTACAGCTATTTCTTTCGTGGTCTAAACATCTCTCGGGAATACTATGGTAGTCACGTGAACTGCATACAAAGCCGCGTGCAAAGAATTGTCGCGAAGCATTGTAAAGCGGTGCTGAAGAACTTCCCGATAGAAACAGACCTCAAGGATTACCCTTTGCTGGATTTGATTTCGAAAAAGATTCGTATGGGTTGTCTCACCTTGGCCTTTGATGAGATAAATTCCAAAGAGAATATTGAGTATACAAATCAGTGTAGGAGGAATCCTTGCAAGAATTACATCTTCACGCCTGTCTTATCACAAGCAAAGTTCCCTTCAATTAAGGAATTCAAGACCCACCCGGAATGGCTAGAAGTTTTGCAGAAAATGGAAAATTCACAAAAATTGTATTATCAAGATCAGTCGAATATTGGCAACTTGGCGGTCAAACAGCCTAAAGATTCCAACGTAACATGGACGTTAGATATGATCTCCAGGGAGAAACGCTATGAGTTGTTAAATGAAGAGTTTATAGAGAAGAACTTTATGATGCTACGGATTTCACCGGCTTCCATTTTCATGGACAAAATAGTTGAAAGTCAAGAGTACCCCTTCAGTCGACTATTGAGTGACATTGGCGGCTGTTTCGGTTTATGGCTTGGCGCGAGTTTAGTGACGCTCTTTGAAATTTTCGATCTCTTTCTCGATATGATTGACGTCATCAAATGGCATTACCGTAAGAAGATCATAAAAGAGGAACGCAAGAATGTAACCGTATTACAAGAAGAGAAAATGGAAAAGTTACGACAACAGAAATTATTGGGCCTCCGCTGGCGTGATCAGTGCTCGAAGAATGATTACGATCAGATATTATCGATTTTCGATCGAAAGACCGACAAGTCGGATAATTTTTGGGAAGGGAGTAAACTCTTCCCGAGCAATGGATATGATATTCAATATATTGATCAAGAACAAAGCTCAAGTGATAAGAATTAATAAGCTGTACCCTCTCCTGACGAGATTGAATGACTGGATTTTTGGAAATCTGCTCACAAAAGGTCTCCGTGTTTGTTTCATACATGAAAATAAAATATATTACTTCAAAAAATATCAAACATCTTTTCCTGACAAGGCCTGGTATTTTCAATACTTTTTATAGGAAATAAGATTTTTATTTGATTGAAGATGATTTCGTTCATCAAATATTTTCATAAAATACATTTCTATATTTAACCTCGGGAAAAATAGGCTGTACTACAATAGGGAAGTTTCTTTGCACATCATTGAAGATGGATACGAGGGACTCCAACCAATCCCGAAACGTTTTGTCGATTTCCGTTATTATTGTCACAAACCCTATCTGATGAACGAAATTATCTTCAAATAAAAAAAGGTTTCCTATAAAAAGTTTTGAAAATATCAGGCCTTCTCGAGAAAATGAAATTGCTGATGATTAGTTATCAACTGAAATATCATATGCAATGTATAATATACATTAACTTTTAGTTATAGATGTTAGACACAAAGTAATTATACAATCAGAAAGATTGAATCTTAATATAATTACATTGACTGTTCCATCAATCAGAAGAAACAACTGCATGATAAGCAATTTCACATTTGGACTAGATTTAAAAAAATTTCATTTCTATAAAAAATGAAATATATTTAATACTAGCATTTTCCCCGTTGCGCTTAGCAGTGACATTTTTTATCGTTGAACCACACTTTAAACGTTCTTAGACAGAAAAGAATGAGCAATAAATTTATGAAAACTGCAAAAATATCAAATTAACTATGTCGTTCTCTCAATTTTGAACCAACCGCAAAATCGTCCCATCGTATTTAATTTGAAAATACACTTTTCAAGTACCACCACATATCAAAGTTTTTATCTTTGATTAGAATCGAAAGGACCTCAAAAGTCAAATCGCACGACAATCCCCATAAGATCATAAGAATAAAAATCATCTGGCATTACCCAGATCTCAAAATCCTTTAGGGAATGAATTCTAAAGTCGAAAAAAATTTAAAAATATTCTCCAAACTGATCTTAATACATGTTGTAAAATTAGAGTTTTTTCAAATCACATAATATTTTGGCACTCAAAACACATATTTCTTGAAAATTATCACATATTTCTTATCGCCCTAGTGATAATTTTCTTGGCAAATATTGGTTTGGGTATTTTCCAACCCATTTTATATCATTTCTCAAAGATGAAAAACTAGAAAATTGACATATTAGAGATGAAATCAATCAAAACAGTAGTCAGATTATCTCTGAAGCGATAATCCTAATATAAGAGTTTTGCTTATAAGGATTTTAATTTCAAAAAGACTTAATTCATCTTCGATGCCTCTTCAGTAAAATTAAATTGGATGACAAAAGGTATTAACAAATGATTAGGGCTACCCGAAACATAATATCTTTGAGAATGCTTGATTAGCATAAAAATGATAAGAGTCGATATCAAATAAGAAAAAATATGCATGTGCATATTATTGCACATTTCAAACATATTTTTATTTTTGAACCCAACAACCAATGAGATTGCTCAATTCAGTGTAACTGTCTCAATTTCATGACCCAAAGCACACTTTGCCAAATCTTTTTATTATAAAACTTGGAGTTCAAACAAAACCTTCATGCCATCGATGTAAATAATAAAAAATTAAAACTATTTTCCCTTAGTTAGTAGATATTTCACGCAAAATAGAATTGCTCTAAAATATTTTACATAAAAATTTCAAATTTTTGCATATTTTGGGTAGCCTTACAGAAAATACCTCAGCACCCTCATATTAGGTAAAATTTAAGATTTAAACCTAATGCTTCTCCTTTATAAAGATGAAACATCTTGACTCGTGAATCTACTGCATTTTTCTTTTGATTTTAGAGCTAAACATGTTTTTTTGTGGTGATGTAGAAAATAATATTGATTTTTGTAATTTTAACATGCTGTACGAATTTCTCTAATTTTCAGAAAGAAAACAGCATTTTCTTTTAAATTGAGCCAAGTTTAGAACTATTTGGACTCGGACGAGTGGTTTTTATGGAGAGGGAATTCGAGAAGTTGTTCTCTCATTTGAACATCAAAAAAATACCAGAGTTTAGATTTTGTATCACAATCCTGTGTAAAGTGTAATAGCACCGATTATACGAATGAAAAAAACGATCACTTACCAAAAACGTGGGAAAGTTTTCTTTCTTTTTCTTCCCACGACTTGAGTTATATATTAATGAAGATATACCTATTCTTCTCCAACATCATCTACTTTCAAACCTTGACTTATACTCAATTGACGATAGAAGAGAAAACACTGAACGCTCAAAATCTAAGCTTGAGAGCAATTGATAGGCTCTATTTCTACAATATCAATCTTTATCCGATTCTAACAAGTTACCAAGAGATAGGCTTAGAAAGCTCCCCAAAAAATTATTAGAAAAGGCAAAACGTTTGATAAGTAAGAGAAATACTCCGTTAAAAGGTAATTCAAGAAATGAACCTCGAAATTGCACTGAAACTGATCAAGGAGAGATTACAGGCCACCTTCAAAAAAAACTTATTTTAAAACCAAAAACATGCCTGGAGTGTGTTCAGAAAATGGTAGAACAAATTATCAATTAGATCTTCAGTGATGTGAAAAAGTTCAATTTGAAGATCCTGATGATAACAGTAACTATTGGAGACATACATCTGATGCCCGACTAAAATTTTTCCTCAATGTCAGGTTGTGAAGTCTACTCTGAGCTTTTTAGAAGAGCAGAACATTGAAATACTCAATTGGCTTGCCTGTAGTCCAGATCTCAGTATCATGGAACATGTTTGGGGACTACTTTCGGAAAAGACTATGGCAATAATAAAAAAATTGAAAATATTCTAGGTGATTCTATGGTTATTAGTGTGATCGTTAGGGCTTCCGAATGATTTTTTAACTTGTGAATTATTTTATCTTTAATTAGATAATAGAAAAATCGAACTCCCACGTCTCTGAAATACTCAGAGTAAAATAAGGAAATAAAGATATTTTTTATTGGAATAGTGTGAAATAAAAATATTCACACAGTCAAAAACACAATTTTGATTACATTTTCATATAGTTAAAAGAATTGTATTGGAAATTGAAGATGAATGAATTCTTGCTTCTCAAGCAAGAGTAGCTGTTCCATGTGAGGATCTGGATAGAGATAGATTCCAGTTATAAAGGAGTTCGAAGCAAGTTATTCTAAAATTACTCCTGCAAACGTGAGAGCATATATTGAGAGAAGAATACCACAGAGTGACATAAAAATGCTTGTTGAACCACAAAGTTAGAAAAGTTATAGCAATTCCTAGATTTTATAAAATTCAAAATTAAGATAAAAAATTCAAATTATTTTCGCGCGTAAATTTCAAACAGTTGTATTCGAAAGCCTAACATTTCCTTAGTTAGTTGATGATACTTAAAATTTCCCTATCACTCTTTTGTCGGTGTTATGAGCCTTCTAGTGAGATGTAACAATAATGTTACTGTGGGCCTAGAAGGATAAAATATGAGGATGTAAATAAAATTCTAAATAAATAAAATTCTCTAAAATATAAATTTTATGGACAAAATAGTGAGTTTTTTTCCATCACCTTATTCAGACTCATTCAACAATCCTCTACACCAAATCTCCAAGCTAATCTCATTTTGTAATTTGAACAAAGAATTTGAGAAACTTAATGAATTAATATTACTGCACTTGTATCGTGCAAACACTTGAAAGTCTGAATAAGAACAAGTACTATAAAAAACAGAATCCACATGAAAAATAACGATAATAACTGATTATAATTTAGATTGAATTAGTGTATTTTCTTTCTCAATCACACGAAATTCTTCTACAAGATAAATCTCTTCTTTCAAACGAAGAAATAATTCCATACTCAGCAGGAAAGAAATGTAAGAATATGAGAGATTGAAATATTCACTGATTATATAATTTTTCGTGTTTTATTCTACTTGTTCAGTCTTCCACCAACAAACAAAAACCCATAGGTTAAACCAAATTATCTACATTTAATCAAGAGTTGCCTCATAGATATGGAAACTTATTTCTAAAAGAGTGCACTTCGCTCCAAAGTTGACATATATTCCTCAGATCAAGGTGTAGTTTTTGATTTCTAATTTTTCTATTCGTAATTCATTGCAAATCTCCCCTTTTGAGTGTACAATAAGTTAACTAAATGTATCCATTTTAAAATCTCTCTTCATATAGTTTGGTCAAAACTGGAGATCTTGAATTATTTTTTAAATTAGAATAAACTAATGCAGTTCATTTGGGAAATATAATAATTTCCAATCCCTTTTTAAATATCTTTATTTGCATTTTCTAAATATTCCTTTCGATAGGAAGCTTAATTCCCATAACGCTTGAATTATGAATTAAGAGAGGATATTTTTGGAATGGACCAGATGTGTTGTAAAAACCATAGAGCGGGCAATTCAAGTTTGAGTCTTGGAAAAGAATTCAGAAAAAATATTCCAATATAACACTATTAATTAGATCTTCTAATTCTTAGCTTTGAGTTCTCAAATTGAATTAAAGAAAGATGTAGGGAATAAAATTGTAAAGTTAAGATAAAGCAGAAAATTTTAGAAAATTTAGTAAAGTACTGGCCTTCTAAACATCTTAGGGGGTAAAATGCACTACTTTCGCTTATAGCATCTCATTCGAATGAAGTATGCTTTCCAAAAAGTTATTAATCCATTTGTATTAACAAATGATTTGCATTTTATACCAAAAGTACTATGAAATATGAGATGCGAAAAGAGCGTAGTCGATCAAATTCCTAGCGGAAGTAATTTTTGTCAAAAATAATTAATATACAAATAACTTTCGGTTTTTACACGTATTTTATTTCACTAGAGTTTTGTTGAATTACAGCTCTCAAATTCCTTATTACGCAGGAGTTTTAATTTATACAGAAAAGTCACTAAAGATATATTTTAAGGTGTGTATATTTTTAGCAAACCAATGCCTCTATATTTAAATAAATCAGTAAATCAGCACTAACTTTACAAGAATAAGAGAATCGAAAATCCTTGGGAACTTGACAAAAAATAAGAAAATTTTGCCTCGCATACATCAACCTATTCTATAATTGCCCAATGTCAAATTACGAAGGGGTAATTAAAAATTAATTGCATGATTTATTGAATAATGTTCTTTTTCAATTCCTTATGAATTCATTAGGAATGAAAGACTTCTTTCTCAATTGAAATTCTATTCAAAAATCGTTTGTTTATAGATTTTAACTCAGATCAGTAACAAAAAGGGTTTAATCATATTTTTAATTTTATTTATTTCAAAAACAGTTTTGAAAGTATGAGGAAGCATAGCAGGTTATAATTTCAAAATTATAGTGGATCTGAGTCTATTGAACGAAATAAGGTAATCTGGGTTTTTTAAGACAATAATAGATGATCTGGAGGTATGCACTAATTGGATAGGATTGCTTCTACGGAATTGATTGTGGTTTGTTGAACTCATCTTTGACTACACTCTACCATCGAGAAATCAGTAAACCTTAGCCAGTCACCAAGAAGTTTTTTTTTAATCGGATGATACAACTGATCACTTGGGAAACGAATATAAAATATACTCGAGTCCCATAATTTGTTGAAACGATAAGATGAGTCTGGAGTAACTGTTCACTTGGGACCGAGTATAATATTTACTTGAATTCCATGAATTTTTGCAACATCATCATTACAATACAGAAAGATGAAAGACAGGAATATAAGATTTATCAGTATAATTCTGTTACCGAAATGAGTTACTATCCAAATCTTATTGGCTGTATTGGCCTAAAGTATCAGGCCAAAACGACCGAATTCACTTTTAAAAGCAAAACGTCGCTAGAACAGAACTGGAAAAGGGATTTCAGTCTCGAAACTTGCTGCCAACTTCCATTGGTCTGTTGCAGCCAAAGTGTTCAACTCCAGGAGATATTGTTTTTGATTTTCATAAAATTAGAAACGTAAAATTGCATTCGTAGTTAAATTTTAGGGTAATTATCAAAATTAAGTGGAGGGGTAGATATTATTATTACAACCTATAGGACAGTCCAGTTTAAATTAGTATGTATAAGTGGAGTTTTAATTTTCATATATTGGTATGTCCTATAGTTTATGATAAATAAACAATATCTACACTTGTATTTGATATGAAAATTAAAACTCCACTTGATTTTGATAATTACCCTAAATTTTATTTATTGCAACAAGATTTTCGAAAATGAAATTTAGAATTGCAAAAACTCTAATTTTTCGAAATTTTCACTTATTGGTTCCGTTGTCCCTGACCGTCTGCTCCCGATCCAACGCTGAGTGTTGTATATTCAACTTCACTTTTTAATAGGGATGTCTTACTTATTTTCTTGAAATTCGATACATTGATACAAGAGGGAAGGGAAACAATTCACTAATCTCTTTCTTCAAATGCATATTTTTTATTATTTGATATTCTTAAATGCCATAAAGGAAATTTTATGTTGGCCTGAGTAGAAAATATGCATATTTTGACATATTATTTGCATAAAGAATATTTTTCATATTTAAAAAATTGAACTTTTTCCATATTTATCGGTGATTATAATTTTCTATCGTGTGTAATTAATTCGCCTTTAATCCTTGAATCAACCTCTAAGTAGCAGTTTTTAATAATCAATGCGTTAATTATCCTAATTCCTTTTTATATAAAGAAGAGCAATCTTGAGAAGCCGTATTTATTGAAGTATGTCAAAGTACGTTAGAATTTCTCCTGACGAGTTACAGTTAATTGAGAGCGAGACCTCAATTCCTGCTGCGTTTAACCCAACCCATGAAAAAAGCTAATAATAGTTTTGATAACTAGATTTTTTTGAATAGAATTTCAATTGAGAAAGAAGCCTTTCATTCCTAATGAATTGATAAAGAATTGTAAAAAAGAACACGATTAAATGAATCATTCAATTGATCTTTAATTACCCCTTCGTAATTTGTCATGAACTAACCAAGTCTAACGAAAGAACCACACTGGGCAATAGGATAGATTGTTTGTCAAGTTTCCAATGATTTCGGATTTCCTTATTCTTGTCAAGTTAGTGCTGATTTGCTAAACTATATTTGAGTTGAACAATGGAATGCTTTTACCTAGATAAAATCTCTATTTTACAGGTTGACGTGGAAAATAACAATGAATGATTTAGCAAATTCCATGGAAATTCAATAGCGGTTTGATATGTCATATAATACGAGGAACAGTGTCACAAAAGTGCCATTCTCTTTCACAGTGTTTATATTCCATCATCATTTTTTCTTCGATAATATCAAAATAGATAGATTATGTCTATCAGTTGTAGATGCAATTTTTAGTGATATTTAGGTTGCATTTTTATGTTATCCTACACTATCGTGGGTCTGCACAAAAATGCCTAAAACTTGAGGTTTTAGGACACATTACAGACAATATCAGAGCCTAGATCAACCAGACAAGACCAAAGTTGTTGGAGATCAAGATAATCCAGAATCCTGAAATTACTTTTATTCCCTGATGGATTTTGGAAGAACTTTGATGATTTCGCTCGGAGGAAAAGTAAGATTCTTACATTGAATTCTATAGGGAATAAAGCAATAGAAGACGCAATAATTGTCATTAAGAACGCGTTTTTGATACCTATTTGAAATTACTTCCGATTTAATTATGATTCATGGCCGTCTATTCTTCTTTGAGTAATATAATCTGAAGAAAATACGAGCAATTACAATTAGAAAGCCAATAGTTAATTCTAATTAGTACCTACTCGATGCTTCTAAGATGACTCATCACGAGCATTACTTGAGGAAATACTATAGTATGATCTTTCACAAATTCATCTTCTTAGAGTTTGTTTTATCCTCTAGTCATTGAAGCAAATCTGTTTATAATGTAGCTTATAAAAGTGAAAATTAGCAACAATTTGGGAATACTCTGAAGAGATATTTATTCAGATGAAAAAGATCATCATGACAGTTGATCTTTTCTTATAAAAAAGATTTATTTATTACTTGACATGACAATTTGATATAACTCAAGAGTAAATATTAGACTTGGAGTTGAGACGTTTGATGAAATTTTAAGATTCTCTATTGTAGAAATTAATATTTTTATGCGAATACAAATTGTGTATAGCAAAAATATGTGAATTCATTGAGAAAAAAGTCTAGTGAAGAGGATAATAAATTGAGATTAGTGAAATCCAGAATTTCCAAGGTCACACTGACTTGGGTTATAAAAAAGTAAATAATGGCTTAAAGTATAACTTCAGATTGCACACTGTTTTGGCTTTCAAACAAAAAGTGATTTGAAAGACATACCTTTTCCAGATTTAGGGTCATCCACAGTCCAAGAATTGGGACAAATATTATTTTGATGGTTTCACAGTTAATTAGCTGAACTTTTAGAGATTATTAGAAGCTTATTGAATAGAAATTACTACGTCATTAGCAAAGAAATTCATTGAATTCAAAATGAAGAGTTAAGAATTCATTCTCAAGTTCAACCTGGGCTACACTGATGAGTAGGCATACCAAATGCATACTTTTCTTTAAATAATGCATATTTTAGACAGAAATGTATCCCTATTCGCATATTTTGCGATTATTGCGTGTTTCACACGGTAAAAAGTGTAATTTCGCATATTTCTAAGATTACTGTGCATATTTTAGGTAGCCCTACTGATAAGTCTTACAGAAGAAGAAACGCTTGTATGGTTGGTTATATGAACTTCTTTTTACTTCTGGATACGCACAGAAATAAAGGTTATATTAAGCTGAATATTATTCTAGAATCTAGATTCTCAGGAAAAAAATGCCACGCCAAATTAAGTTTTGCAAAGTAAGATTGATTTTTGAGGAACACGAAATTGACATCAGATGAGCTCTTTCATAATTTCACTACAAATGCAATATCAACAGGCCTAAAGGATCGGGCTAGTCCTAATTATATTGAAGTTCTGCTTCAAAAAATGTAATCTTGAGGATTTCTTGAGAATTTTATTATCTTCACATCAGTGTGTTTCTTTGGGCTGGAAGATGGATGAGTCTTTCCTAATCATATGCTTTCTGATCCTTGTTATGAGTTCTCTTCTTGTATGATCAATGTAAGTTGAGCCATAATCTCCAGTGAATTTGTTCATGATATAACTCTCATTTTCATTGAAGCTGTCTTTGTGAACCAAATTGAATATTTGATATAATAGTTCAACCGAATTTTGATATAATTTTCAATCTCTTCTTCATTTCTTTACAGAACCTATCTCCTTTGAAAGATAATTCCGTCCGTATATTCCTTATGTCCTCCTCTTCCGCTGTTGTTCTTGTCTGTGTAACCTCATCTTTGTCTAATTTTCTTTAGTCTTTCTGGTTAGCCATTTTCTTCGAGAATATTTCTCAGTACTTAGTTCTTCCGTAAATCTTCTAAATGTTTCATCTTTAATTAATTTCCGGATAAAAGAATATTTGGGATGACAACCACATGTAGCGGATCAAAGTTAAATACCATATTTTTGATTCTCTTGAATAGAGATTCAGTCCTTCCTTTAGAAATCCGCAATTCTAATTCCAAGAATGAGTCACATACTTAAATTACTCAAAATGATTGGCGGTAACAACAGGGATGAAACGATACTCACAAATTGACAGAAATCCTTCTCAAATCCTATTTTTCAGATAGAGTACCAATAGTTAATTTTAAATGAGAATGAAAGTTATTTGTTTCTAATAATTACTTTAATTTATAGATGAGACGTGTCTTTCTTTCTTTTGGCCCAGGGAATTGGACAGCAGGATTTTGGCTTGATATAGGGTTCTTAGAAATATTACAAGTATTAATTTCAGCGAGTCAAAGTTCCAGTTGTGAAAATTGTTTCAATGAATAATCCTTCTACGCATCAAGAATGTTGCAAAAGCGCTACAAACTCGTAGAAGAATATAATTTCTACGTTAACGAATCGAAGAAGGCACATGGCCACGCTAACTTGGCCACTTTAGAGCGGGGCGAGTACTTGGAAAAAGTAAATTCTCAAAATCTTTAATTACACAAAGCTGATGGATATGTTTGTCAATGAGTTGAAGGTCGAAACGAGAGAATACGAGACCATTCTGAAGAGAATAAAAAGTGAAATTATCGAAACCATGAATGTTTACCACTTCCTATTGAATAATACAACTGAATATATATTTGGGAAAATGGCCAACATAGATCCTCTCAAGGATAATGAAATAAGGATTAAAAAACTCAGAAATGAAATATATGTACGTAATAATATTAAGATTAGATTGAAAGATTGACCTGATAATTTTAAGAGTTGGTTCAAAATAACTCAAATTATTCAGTCATTTCATAGATGAGTGACTTCAGCTATTCAACTCTCTCAAGTTTTTTTATCAAGATTTAACAAAACTTGAAATTTGTTAGACATTTTTGGTTCAGACAATATTCAGAATACAATAACCTCAAAGATGCGTCTTTAGTAATGAGTCATTAGTAGGGCATCAAAAGTCCTGAAAAGTATACTTTCAGGATAAGGTTAAAAAATATCAAAACCAAGATGGGTGCTAGGATTGAAAAGTGTCCGCATGGTAATGAGAGTCGATTAGTATTATTTTTGAGAGATTAATCTTTAGAAATCTCGTTGTGTTTAGTTTTGTGTCACACGTTAATAACAATAATAAATTTTCGTGATTTCGTCACTCTCTTGTTAATTGAAGGGAAAAATACAGAAAAATTGTATTTTGCTATTCCATAGTTTTATCGGAAATACGAACAAAATTATTTGCTCTTGAAAAGCATAACGCATTCAATTTCTATAAACATGCTATCCAGCTCGAATATTTCATGTTTCCTGCATAATTCGAAGATTTTTCAAAATTCTGCTTGTAGATGTTCTAACTTGAAAAATGGCAGAGACTATTCCTCAGTAGGACTATGTTCACCGAACCTATAAATCTGACTTGGAGTGTTTCAAGTAGGCTGCGGAATGGATAAAGCGTTCGCCCTAGACTATCTGGTTACCAATTTACTGACGGGACCTGTTAGATCGAATAGGAGTAGTAACTATTCAATAGTTCTTGTTTTCAAGTCATTAATAAGAAAGATTATTTGCGAATAAACGACTCTTGTTTAAACTTCAAAGTCATTCATTCGAGCGTAATTCGAATTTTCAGATATTGCAAAAGGAAAAGATGATCTTGACTGACAAATGTCAACAAATCTCATTATTGAGAAAAAACGAGGAGACGCTAGAGATATCCACCAAATATATTATTGAGAATGAAAAGAAGAATATTTCAATAAGAGAAAAGTTTCTCAATAGCCTGAAGAAGCACATTGACTGATCTTGGCATGGCCCTTCTCAGCTCGACAAGAGAGATTTGACAACATTTTGGAATTGAGCTTTTAATATATTCTGATTCTTTCTTATTTCTGTTATCTCCTCGTTCCTCTTCCTAGAGAAAGTGGCATCTCTCGAATGTGAGGTGGATTTGAATTTTTCTATTTTTTCCAGCAACCTTTCCTTTTCAAAGCGTAGATCCTAAAAGTGAACTTTTGGGATCAAAATTGTAATCTTGATCAAAATCGTCATACTTTTGCAAAGAGTACAAATCAAATGATTCAATTAGGTCAGATATTTATACTGTAATTGAATTTAACTTTGATCAAAAAGGGCTATTTATATTGCTTATACTGTTTTTTTCTCAGAGGAATAGTTTGCTCAGTGTTCTAGAATTAAAAATAATCAAGCCTTGAAGGTACCAGTCATCAGTTCCACTCTTCAAACTTTCATTTAATGTGGCATGGTAATTGAGATGAGATCAAAAGATCTCCCAGAAATCAATCCAATTTCATGCTGATTCACTTCAATCACTTCTATTACTGCGAACACAGTGAAAAAGTCCATAATGTAGTTTTGATATTTGAAGACGATGGAATCCTCGTTCGTAAAGCTAAACCTGCTATACAATATTGCGATCTGGACAGGGATTTATTCGAATTTAATTCCAATCATAAAGCAGTTTGAATCATCTAGTTCGAGAATGTACAACTGCTACAAGAGGATTACAGCTCTCAAAATTTTCCCGTATGAGGGACTATCTAGGAGATGACAAGCCCTTTCCAACAGAGTACTTGAAACATCACATATTTCTTGAAATGAAATGATTTGATATTCTAAAGTTGCCTATTTTAAAAACACCTTCAAATTCAAAAAAAATCAAATCAACAAAATGCAGAGTTCGTTCGGAATTTTCTCATTTTTGATAGCAATTCGTGTATTTCAGGGGAATCTTTTTTGTGATCTCATCCTATTGAATATGTTTTGGTCATTGATCTTATTGTCATATATCATCTTAAAACGATTCTAATTGGTCGATCCCAACTAAGCTTATCAAATCATATTGGGGGATTCCTACAGGCTATTTATTGCATACCTCAATGGCATTTTTGAGGCCATCCGTCTTTTCTTTATTTTCTCTCTTTAATTTCATGCAGGCAAACTCCTTCCGAAATCCAAGTGCAGTACCCGATTGGAAGAGTATGATGAACTGATTCATTGTCAAGTCTAGCTCTTGTCGTATCCTGGCTAGGAACTTGCCCTTTTCCGAGCACTCAACTGCTATTTGACGAATTAGCTCTTCGAAGATCTTGCAATGACAATGGTTAGATAGAAAAAACTCACATCTTTAAAGATTTCTCTTCTCACTGGACAGACGCCTGAAAATTTCATGGTACTGTTAAGATAACAAAATGCAAGCTTCTCTTTCATCCGAGAGATATCTGTAGCATTGGACGGTTCAGCCGTAACACTTCTAACGTAGATTTCTCGATTCTTATGCGTCACCTTGGGAGGAATGATTTCATTGAGGTAATTCACCTCCCCTCCAACATCCTTCCTGTATTCTTCGTGGACATCAAACTTTTCCGGGTTCTTGTACTTGAGAAACCTCTCCTTGCACTTGCGTCTCTCATCTTTTTCCATTGTTGAGCTGAAAAAATTTAAACCAATGAAATGTCATCATTATTTCAGTCTCTAACCAATCAAACGCAATCATTGCATACAGGCATCGTGAAAGGGAATTTATTCATAAAATAGGATATTTTATTTAAAATCTATCCAACAATTGATTGGCTGCCAGGTCCCCTGTACGGCCAACGTCAAAATCATCATATTGCCTTGTTAACTGGTCGTTGATTACACGAATGGAGTCAGTTCTATCCTCTTTAATCCTGGTCATAAAGTCCAACTTTTGTAAATGCATGATTTCTTTATTTCTGATTAGAATTTTTAACTTTATCATGGCCGTGTTGAGATCCTAGAAAGTTGGCATGTCAAAATAAATAGAATTTATGAGAAGAATTAAAAATACAAAAATATGTATGGTTTTTCAGCCTGAGCGAAATTAGACGAAGAAATTCAATCTAGATGGCCAAGAGTAAAACATGAATTCTATAATTAACTCTCTTTCTACTTTGAAAGTGGCTTACGGAAAAAGTTCAGACAGTGTAGACTTTTCAATCATATCTGGAAATGAAGTAGCAATCCCTTACACAAACAAAATGGTTAATCGCTCTTTTGCCTTATTGATTATTGTGTGGTCATTTTTGTTTATTATGTAGTGTGCAAATATTAGCAATAATTGTTGACCAAACCAGAAGTCTATCAAAGAAATACAATTGATATTCCAGTAAAGGTTTTGTAAAATTTTCCACAATTAACTGCGTATCACATTTATGATTTAAATAGTTTTGCTACTCATAAGTAGCCGAGAAACTCACAGATATATCTTTTCTGAGATTCTCAATTCTAGTTCTCTTATGTTCAATGTCATCTCTATAGCCATTGATATATTCATTTGCCATGCTGTGTTTTATTCCATTTCTATAAACATCTTGCAGGGACTTGATATTTAGATTAGATTCTTTCTGAATTCTACTCAAAAATATGCCTTTTTCAGTAGACAGTATCGTGATCTGTCTCAGGAGTTCTACGAACAGCTATTAAGATTTGTAATCACATGATTTAGAGAACTTACACATTTGTATATCTTTCTACGTATTGAGCAATATCCGTGCATTCTTGCATTATACTTTTTCAAAGTCGATTCAAACGTATTTTTAAGCTTCATAAGGTCCACATTCTCGTCTAGCTCTGTACTCACGCTACGAAATGATATGAGTGAATCGCCAATCGGTTTTACAGCAGGCGGCAGTAGGGTGGATAATACTCTGTCGATTGTGTAATCAAAATTTTTGCAATTTTCTATTTTAAATGCCACCTCTCCTTCGTCTTCATCGACTCTTTCAGTGTAGTAGTTAATCTTTTTAAAGACTTGGTAATACTTTGGGATTAATTTTTCAATGTTTATTTTAAATTCTGGCTTATATTTCAAGAACTCGTCAAGGCCTAAAGACATATTTAATGCGAGAGATTTTTACAAATTCATTGTCAAATTCATTTTTGTGTAAAATAACAAAAATATTTTATTCAAAACTTAGATTTTGAAAGGAATTTCTGTAAATTGTTATACTTGAGAGTAGGTAGGAAGATAATTCAGATAGAAATTCTTTATTAATCAATCGACAATACTTGATAGCCAATCAATATATTTGGGGATTTTTGTTAAAACTATTGGCTTCATTCCATTGTGGCATGGGACAAGATTTTGACTTAGAATCCCGACCAAGGTCTTTGACTTGGACGAAGTTTGACAAATAAGTGGCACACCCGGGAGCCATTCACAGTTTATCGATTGCCCACAAAACACGTTTACATTATTTTCAACAAACGGGATCTTTCTAGCACAGTTTTGAGTATAGAGCGCCTAAAATATTGCGATTAAAACAAAAATCACTAACTAGATAATTGAATTTAGCCAATCCGCCGGTGGGATACTTGTCACAGACTTCATTGAAGCCTACAACATAGCAATCTCCGAACGCGGTCAACATCTTTTCGATGAACTCATCAGAATCATCAACGTCAGTGGATATGGACATGGTTGGAGTCGGCCAGTTGATAAACTCCTCAAAAGGCTCTTCCGTAGTCAAGATGGCCAAGTCGTTTCCGTCTTCATAAGACTTTTCCACTTTGTATCTAGAATGCTTGTAAATAAACCTTCTCACTTGTAATGTACCAAGGCGTGGACCACGTTAAATACCTTTTCCGGGTTAACTTCAGTCCCGGAGGCCTTTGCGTGAACTTCAAATTTCATCTTCTTATAGTCTTGCTTGTTCTCAGGAATGATGTTGAATATTTCATGGGCTGATGTTAGCACAGAATATCTGCCCACGACAACTCCAGTAGCTACAACGTGGTCTTTTATGCGTACAGAGACTATGTACGGATGGTCATCCTGCAAATCTGAATAGACATGACCTCCGTAGAGTAGGAAAACCAAGCAAAATATTTGACTTGATGTCATTCTAAATTATTTTTTATAAAGATCACTCTAAGTAATTATAAATATGCTTGAACTTTGAGACAGATTAGTTAACAATGATTTTACATTGGCTTGAAAGTTGGATTTTTCTACATTTGTCATGTGAAATTTTCTATTATCAAATATTTGCGCTTTAATTTATGTAAAGTCACTTAGAGTTGAATAAAAACAGAAATATTAATCAATTACAAGGTATAATATTAGGGTTATCAGCAGAACATCACAAAGTCTTAAAAGTCATTTTATTTCATCTTGTATTAACTTAATACAGTATTAAGATTCTTGAAGGTCTATTTCTTAAAACAAAATCGGATCTGCATTTATTTAGAAATGTCGTATTTCTACTCTTCACTTTTCCGTCAGTTGTATATAAAGAGATTTAAGGATCAAAGTAGAAAAATTTATTTTTTTAAGGACCGACAAAATAAAATATTTCAAAACCAAGGATTCCTAGTACCACCTTCAAAACCAAGTATATGTGAATTTAGAATAGTCAGTTCTTATAAGAAAAATTCTCAACTACTTTCGAGTAGTTGAAACTCAAAAATAAATATAAAATAATTTATTATTTTTTTACGTCAGTTTTTAAGGAGAAGATTCACTGATAATTCTCTTCTTCTTAGTAAATGAGGTTTAAAATTTAAAGAATTTATAACAACAATCAAAGGTTCAAAATCATGAATTTCAAAAATGGTTAAGGAATATTTTTCTAAATTCTTGAGTTATTTTGTATTTGCAAGAGATGCCTGATTGCTGTCTAAACTACAGATCAATTTGGTAAAAGTCAAAATGTGACCTTGTAATTTAAGTAAATTCTGCTCCTTTAACATTAGCGAATACAGTAGTTATAAATAAAAATCCCATCAGGAAAAGCCATTATTATTTTCTAAGATTTTTTTGCAAATGCCACAAATAAAAGGTTGGGGTATTCTTATCTTGAAATGAATGTGTGAGCTTCATAATATCTCGATGAAGTTTTTAATGAAAAAAAATGATCCCATGTTGTACTCGTAAGGAATAAAGTAGAAAGATAATGGCCAGTCTAATAGAAAAACGATTCAGAAAAGTAACTTTTCAAAAGTTTAAATTTAAATTTCGGCCAGAAACTAAAACTACTAAAGTATCATAATGAGTGTTTTATTAGATACGCCTGAAGAACCATTATAAAAATCCAAGTACTTTTTATGGAACATGAACATAGACTTTAACTAATAATGCCAAGGTTCATATCACCCTATCACGCTTCAACAATACCATTTGAAGATGTTGCATCTGAATTACAGGTACTTCCATTCTAGTTATACTTTTAAGGTTAATTTAAAAAATGGTTTATCTTCTAATGATGCATCAATTCGTCAACTGGAAGTTGGACTCAACGAGCTAGTGGCAGATGAGCCTGATTCTCTCTTGAAGAAGTACTTGGAGCAATTTAAAGAGCCTATGATCTTACTCCTCCTTGGATCTGCGCTTCTCAGCCTCTTGATGAAACAATATGATGATGCAATTTCCATTACTTGTGTGAGTTTTAAGCTTCAAATTTAATGGAGAATCCATATAATATATCCACCTCTTTTAGGCTATAATCATTGTCTGCACTGTTGCATTTGTACAAGGTTATCAATCTGAAAAAGCCCTAGAGTCATTGAAAAAACTAATGCCGCCACGTTGTAATTGGTAAGATTGATAAGATTTTAAAATGTTCTTGGCGCTAAACAATCAATACATTTTTTTAGTATTCGTGATGGTGTCCTCGTGGATTTCGAGGCAGTCAATCTAGTTCCCGGGGACATAGTCTGCATCTCTCTGGGCGATAAAGTTCCAGCTGACATTCGCCTCTTTGAGTCCACTGACCTCGAAGTAGACGAATCTAATCTCACTGGGGAAGCAATGCCAGTTCGAAAGCATAGTGCGAAACTACCGCTATCCAACCCCCAGTCTAACAAAACCTCATCGGATAGTAATCTCGAGCGAATCTACCTCCCAGCGCAAGCTTCTCTCGATAATCCCTACATAGACAAGGAATGTGAGTATTGATTTGTGAAGTAGGATCGAAAAGTAGAAATTACAATTTTGCAGGTGAAATTAAAATTTTTTTCACTCTTTCTGTTAATAATCTTACTAATCAGATTATCTACATTTTAAACTCAAACTTGTATCCATCTGCTGGATCATAATTTCAAGAGAAATCCGTTTTTCTCTGTTGATATCAAGTTTGCATTTTAATTAAATCTATTCAAGCGTTAAAATTGGGCCATTAGGATTACTTTGGCTCGAAATATTTTTTATTAAATACGCAGCGAAATAAGACGTATTTCCGACTTCAACTTTGGAAACTTATTCTCGGGTGAAATTACCAATCAAGATTTTAGAAATTAGCCAATTTAAATTCTGTTTCCCAGATAGTTATTTCAACCAGCTCCAATTTTACAACATTGGATTAGTTCTGAGAATACTTTGCTAAATTATTAGCATGATATCACCTCTGTGCGTGCCACGCCAAATTAAAAACTTTTGCAAAGTAGGATTGATTTCTTCCATAATTTCACTAA
Source organism: Gyrodactylus salaris (assembly GCA_000715275.1). NCBI lineage: Eukaryota > Metazoa > Platyhelminthes > Monogenea > Gyrodactylidea > Gyrodactylidae > Gyrodactylus > Gyrodactylus salaris. The sequence goes on from KL567308.1 coordinate 56,189, forward strand.
GAATTTGAGTACACAATTTAATGCATAACTCTTCTGGGGACTATATAGAATCAGTCATTAGTAGGGCCACACATTTCTAGTACCCAATAAGTACATTTAGTTCTCTCCACGTTTAAATAAGTTGATATACGATTTCAGAACTATGATTGAACACTGCTTTTTGAAATAAGACCACGAGGAATCGCTTAAGATTGCTCAATTACATGATGAAGAACTAATTCTGAGGCTATTTCTATCTTTCGTGCGCTTAAAATCTATCTACTATGGTCGAAACTCCAATGTGTTAAAAATCCATATACAAATTAAAATGGCCGCCATCGATTTTCTCGCCTTTTAAACGCTACTGAATGGATATATCAATATATTCTGTTCAAGCAAATTATTCCGCTCCTAAAGATAATTATCTTTATCTGATCATAATCAGATTGTTTGAAAAATATTTTCTGTTTAGATTTCGAAATTCTGGCTAATTTTTAACTAGGCATCGCGCATCAGTCACATCTTCCTAACAAAAGGCTTTCAAGAACGTTTCTTCTAAAGGATAGCATTTTTCATATAGTTCCCAAATATTACTCCTATCTCTCACAAAATCTTTAGATAGTCGAGAAAATCCTGTTTTAAGGTTTCGCGCTAGTTCAAATTAATTTGAATACGATTTTCATACACAAATTATTTTGGCCTATTTCCAACATCTAGAATAATCATCATGTCTGGATTACGATTGTGCGCGATCTAAAAGAGGTAAATTCAAAAAGCAGTGCCCTATTGAACACCCTAGACTTAAATGAACAGAAAAGCACCTAAGTCACATCAATTTGGGGTTTAGGAAAATGATAATCCCTTAATAAATAAAATAAATAAATCCCTTAATCCCTCATGAATAAATTAGGTTGAGAAAATAGCATAGTGATTGATAAAAAACATGGAAACAGAGGATTTTTCTACAGTGGAAAAATACTTTTCAGTACTTTGTGTGGCCCTAGTTATTAGACATGAACAGTTTTAATTTTCCATAGGAACAAACTGGGGATAGAAATCAATCCCAAGTTATGATAGAATTCTCAAACCTTTTTTACTTTTTCAACCACCCAAAGATTCCTTCTCTCGTAAGTTATCAATTTCAAATGAATAGTTAGCATGATTAATTTCAGTTATAAATTAAATTCTTTTTTTGATTCTCTGATTGCCAACACTATTCTCTTAATTACTAACGATATATCATGTTTGTATGGAAAAAATATACAATTTATTATTGAGGTAATGATTTTATGATATTAGGTTGTTCGGAAAGAAATGTCGTATTCTAAATAGCCTTTTTTCTACAAAAAATCGTTTATTTACAATAAAAATAGCTTCCATCTGATTCAATAACACTCTTTCATCTTTTTCATCCCTTTCTTCCAAAAGTCTGACTTCTTTGAGCTAAAATATGATGCTACTTCTCTCTTGTTTTTGAATGTTATACCCATGATATCATTCTGCATATCTTGGAACAGATAAAAATCTGATGGAGCCAAGTCAGGAGAATATGGAGGGCGAATAAGGGTCTTCCAATCCTGGTTAGAAAATTTTCTAAATAAAAGTGCGAAATAAAACACTCTTTCTATTGGCGGTTTCTGGTCTTACTTCACGGATTTTTCGATCAACTTTTTCAAAAGAGTAATCTTTGAATTTTCTGTTATCAGCCAAAGGTCTTCCCAAAATCTCTTGCTGAAATCAGTTTTCTGAAATCTGTTCAGATGTGCGAAAATTTATGACATCATTTCCGAAAATTTCACATATTTCATTCGTACTTTGAGTGGCGGTAACAATTTTTTGAACATTTTCTCATGAAAAAAAGGGTCAAAAATCACAAAAAACGACATTTCTTTCTAAACAACCTAATATTAAAAAACACTTCTTAAAAAAATTATTTACGCAGTTAGAAAGATCAAATCTTGTCGTCAAATACCATTTTTGTTTTCGAAATATTTCGCATTCAAAATCAATTGAAGCCTCGAAATAAATCTTGAAAGAGTAGTATAAATCCAGGTTTTATGATTCTCTAGGAAATAAATCAAATTCAATATGGTAGAAAGTATTGCTCTCAATCATATTATAGATTAAATATACTCGTCCCACATAAAACAGTAGACTTCAAAGTATTCAAACCCTAATCAATGCTTGGAATTTGTAATAGAATGTGCACTCCTAATGCTATATTAGAGTCCTCATGGTTCTAGAATTAATGTGTTGATAATAACAGACTGCTTCACATAAGAAATTAGATTTCCTGAATGACTCAGAGTTGAGAAATTATTTTTTTTAAAGAACTAGCTTTTTTTCATTGCTTAAAACTAATATTTCTCATCGTAAAAATTTAATTTGTAATCAGTCCATCTTAAAGATTGGTCAATTAAAATTACTACGAAAGTCGACCACTTATCTGATTAAAAGGCTTTCTTGCATGTTCAGAAAATGGGCAGCTTTGAATGAAAAAATATTATTTCTTTGTTACTTTTCCTAGATACTGTTAACGATTTGATTTAACTCCTTCCAAGCATTATCATTATAAAAACAAGAAATTAATAATCATCCCGACCTCCACTAGATTACACGAAAAGCCTGCTCGATGTCAATTGCAATTCAGGTCTTTTGTATGAAGCTTTCCACAAGAAGGCCGACAACATGTCCATTTCCAGTCACAAGATGGACACTCACGATCTCAAGAATATCGCCTTTATGGGTACAATGATTCGTGGGGGAAACGCAAAAGGGATCGTTATTGCTACTGGAAAGCATTCCATATTTGGAGAAGTTTTCAAGCTTATGCAATCTGAAGAGGTAATCTATAAGCTGTTATCTAGTTTAGTCTTTTTGAGAAAACTAACCCATCGATTTTCTTTATTTTTTAAAGGTTTATTTATTTCACTATTGAGCTGGTTTATAATCAACTTCACCTTCAGATCATCAATTGTCCGTTAAACATTCCTATCTACTCCATTTCTAAGACCCTTATTTTCATTAAAATCTGAATTAAATCATTTCTAAGGATAAAAATCTTAAAATAAATCTAAAGCAAGGATCAATGGATTGCGTGTCAAAAAAAGGTTGCAACAAAGCAGAAAAGTAAAATTTAGTTATAATTTAATAATCTTTGATAGTCAAAAGTCCGATATTTTACAATGACTGAATCCTGCTGAATTGATAGAACTTTGGTTCTAAGGTCAAAAATATTGGAGGAAAAAATATTTTGCTCACATCGGGGATTTTATAAAAGCGCTAAACTCTGTATATTACAGGCTCCTAGAACGCCCCTACAAAGAGGCATGGACCGTCTTGGAAAACAGTTATCCATCATTTCCATATCTATCATCGTCCTCATATCCTTGCTCGCCCTAATACAACATCGCGAATGGCTTGAGCTCTTCACAATAAGCGTAAGGTAAGCTATTCAATATAAAGTCTCAATGCTTAAAGCTATTTGAAAATTTCAAGTTGAAAGACAATTGCTTCCTTGGAAACAAGCAACATCAATTATCGATTTTCACGAATGAATTCTTTTAGCCTCGCAGTTGCTGCCATCCCAGAGGGGCTCCCAATCGTTGTTACTGTCACCCTAGCGATTGGCCAAAGAAGAATGGCCGCTAGAAATGCTATCGTCAAGAAGCTCCCGGCTGTGGAAACTTTGGGTGAGCTTTCATACTCTGTCCGTTACATTGCAAGTTTACCTCCAACATCTTCTTCATCCCGGTAGGTTGTATCAACACAATTTGCTCCGACAAGACCGGAACTCTCACACAGAATCTCATGTCGGTCGTGAAGATCGTCACATCTGGCCTCGAATGTGTTGAGGTTCCAAGTGGAGATATTATTAGCACCAACTCCTTGAAATGGTTCTCCAACGACTATTCCAGTAAAACCTATGAATCTAACATGATGGGTAGCTACGATGCCAACTCACCCGTTAGACATCCAACTGTTCGCCGGTTGATTGAAGTGAATACTGTCTACGATTAGTTTTAACCTTGAGTAATATTCTTTACAAAGACCGGTCTCTAGATAATCCATATGGGGATTTCGTAACTGGGCCATAGATATTATACTTCGACTATCTATCCCAGAACTCGTAGCTCTTCTATAAGTGCCAATCACAACACAGATTTTAGCGCTTATTCTGATATTTGACTCACCCTGGTTCGACTAAGTACAACATGAAATTTTCATTCGTATATGTCCAAATTATATTTTCATGAGAAAATAATTATACACTTTTACCACGACAGATTGACTAATGGGAGATTTAACCAGCCGCTATAATTTAACATTCAGAAGAAATTAAAAACCGAAACATGATCAGGAAGTTATATTCTCTATGAAAGTGCGTTTTTCTGCTCGATTTTTGTTTTCAACATTTGGAAATCAGAAAATCAATCTTTCGAGTAATCCTGTGAGCCTTGGATAATAATAGTCGATATACATTTTTGTTCTTGTGCCTAAAATCGAATCTTTTTCTCAGTTTTCCAATCTCGATTAAATTTTTTCTTGTGAAAAAATATTTTCAATAAATCTTTTAAAATTAGATCGGATGCCTCTGTAATAATGCAACCATAGTGAACGAGAATGTTCTTGGACAACCAACAGAGGGTGCCTTGTTGTATCTAGCGAAAAGAGTGAGTATTACAATTACATCCTGCTTACAACTTGGCAGTAATTTTAATTTACCGGGGCTAAATTATAGGCTTTTTATAATTGGTGTAATTTTATTGAACTGGAAATATCATTCTGAATACTTTACCTCATTGAGAGAATCTATATAAATGGAAAATTCCGGGTTTTTGTAATTGATAACTGTTATAAAAATTATTGAATTGATCTGGTTTTTTACAGAACCAATATTTTTCTTGATTCTTTCAAAAATCATCATTCAAAATCTTTGAAGCGTGTGGGGATTTAACTAATTCATATCCGCCCTTCTTATGGTCATCACCTCTTCAGGAAAGAGCTTATTTGATACGAACAAAAAATACACAATTTTATATCGATTTATTTTTCAATGTCCCAGATAATCCTTTAATTTAATTCATTAAAATCTCAATTGGACAGAAATAAATTGGCACCAAATCTTAATTGTAACTTTTAATCACAAGGCTGGCGTTCCGGACCTTCGAAAGACCCACCAGCGTCTTAAGGAGTGGCCCTTTAGTTCCGAGTCGAAAATGATGATTGTCCAATCCACTCCGAGTGATTTCAAGGTACCTCTCCCTTCCTGATCGAATCTCTGACATTTTAATTTAAATTTCGAATTTCACACTTTAGAACAACTTTGGACCTATCACCCAGAGGATAACGCACTACGCCAAGGGATCCCCTGAGGCGATTATAGAAAAGTGTAAATTCTTTCGAAAATCGTTAAATGTTGACAAAATCACCATCAACGATGAAGCGGCCATTGCTGACTTCACGGCAGAGGAGAAACACAAGTTCCTCCAAATATCCTCGACAATGGGAAAGGTGAGAGTGATGATAATTTTTGGGATTTTTAACACTTCTTTTTCAATATAGAATTTGAATCGGACAGAAAAATAATTTTGGCTTGAATAAAACTTTCACTGTATTGGATTTGTGTGGTCGTACTTCTAGAAATCGATCAATTTTAAAATAAAAATTTTCTATCCAGAGAGGACTTCGCGTCTTGGGCCTAGCCGAAGGAAGCAATGAGAACGACTTCATATTCACCGGTCTCTTTGCCCTCATGGACCCTCTAAGGGTCGGAGTGGACATTGCCATTAGAACTATGATGGACTCTGGAGTTAATGTGATCATGATCACTGGAGATTCTAGAGAGACCGCTTGCTCTATCGGTAAGTTACTGCATCTTCAAGTCATGAAACTCATCAAGAGTGAATACTTTCGATTTAAAAATCATCATATCGGATCGATATCAGTGCGTGTGCAAGTTTATTTAAGTCTTGACTATCTTTGGTCTCTGATCGAGATATTGATTCACGAGTTGAGACTTTTTGAATCATGTTATTTAATTTATGATTAGATAAGACATCTCGGGACTGGTTGGATCATCCCCTTCAGTTGAAATTGAAAAGCAGCATCCATATCCTCAAGTTTCTCAGCTTTGATTTTTCTTATATTTAGCGTGAAGGATACCAAAATTCAGAATACAGTGTTATTGAGAAAAAATCTATCAACTATCGATTGGATTATTTATTGCCTCTCATAACTAATCAAAGAAAATGATCTACTTATATAAAAAATTATCCAGATTACGAATCAGAGGTAAACTCAGAATTTACCCGACAGATTTTAATGAAATTTTCCACAACCATCCATTATGTGGTCGCGAGTGTTCCTAGAAAAAATCCCAAGCTCTAGCGATCACAGATCTCTTTTAAATTGCGATTGTAAATAACCAATCAGAATTTAGCCTTTTCATTTACATCTCTGCCAGAAGTGTTCACACCAAATTTTTTCATTATTTCTCTGCCCAAATAATTTGTCAAATTTGCAAATTTAATATGTATTAAATGAATAGATTCTAATCTTCTTTCAGGCTCACATTCAGAGAATGATGACTGATTTTTTAGAGATATTTTTTCCAAAGTCTTATTCATCGTTTCGAGTCATAAATACTCGAAATGCATATTTTGTCTCTCATTTTTACAGGTAGAGTTGAATATGAATTTTCTTGAATGGCGCCATGTCTAGGTTGTTTTTTAAGTTCGTTCGTATTTTCATGAAAAACAAAATTTTATTTAGATACTGCTTAAATTTATATTTATTCATAAAAATAATTTCCATTAGAATCTATAACTCTTTGCCAACGATTTGGCAGCTTTTTATGCCTTTTTTCCAAAATTCTTCGGTTTTAGAGCCAAAATTCTACTTCGTTCCGTGTTTTGAAGATTGTATCGCCTAAATGATTTTGAAGGTCTTGGAAAAGGTAGTTATCTGATGGAGCAATGTCTGGGGAATACGGTGGATGGTCCATTGTCTCCTATTTCAAGTCAGATATTTTTTTTTCGATTCATCGAAGATACGTTTGGTCGTGCATAGTCCTGGTGA
>KL567309.1:4301-18530 GCA_000715275.1 Gyrodactylus salaris
TAGGTATTTCAACTAATCAGAGCAAACTTCATCTCTGCCCCGATGTGTGAAATATTTTTGGGGAGAGAAAAGGTCCTCTAGATGGTTAAAGGGGCCAGGGTTGTTGTATTCAACACTTTTGTTTACTTTAGGTGACATCATATGCTTACTTATTTTCTCAATTCCTGTTTCAGTCCTAAGGAATACCCTCGCAATAAAGAAGATTAATCATAAAAGTATTATATTCTCTGACAGTTTGGAAATTAAGAAATTTATTCACAGCAACAACTTTTATTCAAATCGCCATACACTCTTAATACAAGCATCCACTTTTTTTAAATGTTACTATTTTTTTATATGAATGTATTTATAAAGAGTAAGAACCAATTGTATGTTTCAAAGAGGAATCTGCAAATACCGGTATTTCTGCCTATCAGGCGTCATCAGTACAGCTATCCCCATCTCCCAACAACTTGGGAGACGTTTGGGTACAGTAGATTAACCACTATAAACCAACTCTTTGAAATTTTCCAATTGGCCCTCACTCATCATTCATCGAAATTTTAGTCGATAATATTTTGGATCTTATTCCTGCACACTTACTATACATTTTATATTCAGGTAATATTTTTCTTTAAAAAATGTATTTATAAAAGAAGTTCTTCAGAAATAGTGAGGCAGATTACATAGAGGGAGGGTACAAGAAGTATTTAAAAGGGTCCGTTTAGACCTAGTATATGTACAGACGATAGAAAAATTGCTAAAATTCTCACAAAGCGAGAGTTTATAAAATCTATCCAATTTTCGGTACGAAGTTAACAGAATATGGTCCTTGGAAAATGACATTGTGCCGGCAAATTTTCAAACCCTTGATGAGCTTCATGAAGGTCAGTTACTTTGGTAGCAGAGACCAAGGGAATCCATCTCACTACATACGAATCTTTATGAAGTGACCCTCAAACCACAACGCCATTGTACCCGGAAATTTCAGTTCTCAAGAACTTAATGATAGAGGAGCTGGAACTCTCACGAATGTTCCCATGAACAAGCGGAATGACTTTTCAAAGGCACAACCTTCTTCGAATCTGATGAAGCCTTAACAGGAGCTTAATTCCCACGTGGTTTATCGTCTCTTGATTCATGTTCTGTGTATAAGGGCTTCTAGTTACCATTCTGAAAAAGTCATCGTTGAGAATAAGATTCATTGCAAATTTGAATTACGCGTTAAGTTTTTCCGTGAAGAAGCATGATTCAATCCAAACAGCTATTTAGTTACAATGAAATTCGTTCAGAAAACTATTCTACGTACGCCATGAATCTTCACTAATGAAAAGTGGATATTTTACTCTAATAAAGATTGAGAAGGGCTCCGACACTGAAAGTTCAATTTGGAAAAGATGTCATGTTGACAATGTTCTGGTGCTCCAAGAAAGTTATGTAATGGATTAACAATCATTTCTTCCTTCTACTGTGAGTCTGTATCGCGTGCTGTTGATGCACAGAAACTAAACTAAAGAATTCAACGGAATCTCATTCTTCAACATGACAATGGCAGACCTCATGTTTCTACGGAGTTTATAAGCACGATTTCTGTGCTCGGATTACAAGTTTTAGAGCACCTGCCATAGTCACCAGATTTCGCTCCCTCGGATATCATCTTTTCAGATCCCTGCATAAATTATTAAGCAGAATCGGTATATCGCGTCTTAAGACAACTCCTGTTGGATACATTGGTCATTCAAGCTATTTGCGGAGACCTCTTGATGCGAAAGGTGAATATTTTGAGAAGAAATACTATTTCTGAAATAGCCTCCCATTTTTGAAAATTAAAATAAAATTCAGCATTCTACTCGCTAGTAGACATACATCTTCTAAACATGGTTTTCTTTTTATTTATTACTGTATAGAAATAAGGTTTCCGGCAACCTAAGTCAAATTTTTTAGGTTAAATAGACATTGATTTTTCGCCTTAATTGATGAATTAGTGACATTAGCCTCATAATCTCTGCAGGGATAGGAGGGATAAATTCAAGCTGAATTTCTTATTTTATTGTTCATTCAATATTTTTTACTAAGACTCTCATGATAAATCATCTTATTATCGAAGGGTTAGCAAAGAAAAATTTCAATGTGTAATTAAGGAAAAGGCGCATTATAATTCAACCAGAAAATAACAACAAACTGTATTTGAGTAAATAACATCGCCAACAGTGCTTCGTCTTAATTGAGGAAATTTGTACAATTAAAAAAAAGCATGAAACATTTCTTGGAAATACGTGAATATTCATATTTCTTTTACTAAATAAAGATAATAGCACCGTTATAACTGACGTATAATAGCAATTTTCGTTATAATTTGGCACCATGGAAAGGGTAGGCAACAAAAATGTTCGCCTCCCTTTCCCTACCCCACACTAAAACTCACTAGCTTTATTATTGATAATTATGATGTACATTGTATGATTGTCAATCTCGCCTCATTTTCACGGGATGAACATGCAGAATGAACTTGCTTTATTCAAATTTAAAATATTTATAATGATGCATTTTGTCAATTTGGAGAAATCAAATTTTTACTTTTAAGGTAAGTTCATGGTTGAAGATAGTCTATAGATAAACTCAAGTATTCTAGTCGCAGTCTTCTATAGAGTAGTGTTAGGTATAGAGCAACCCAAAATAGTCCGTTGAAAAAATATTTTAGTCAAATTTTAAGAATAGTCAATTTATAGTCAGTTTTGATAATGATAGAAGAGATTTGATTAAATTTAATAATAAATACATTTTAATTCTTCTGATGATTTATTTAAAACTAGGTTTTAACTCACGCACTTCGTTGCAAATTTTTTTGATACGGAGTCCGTTGATTAATTCTCAAACCTAATTTGTAGATTCTCTTAAATGGCGCCGTTTATGTAAAAATCATAGACTTTTGAAAAAATCAGTCACCATTCTCTGAATGTGTGCCTGAAAGAAGATTAGAATCGTGATTTTAAAGAGATCTCTGATCGTTAGAGATTGGGATTTTCGCTAGGAACACTCGCAAACAAAGAATGGTTGTTGAAAATGTTATTAAAATCTGTCGTTTCTGAGTTTATCACTGATTTGTAACTCGGATAATTTTTTATATAATTGATCACAAAATAGTCAGTCATGGCAACAAATAGACCGAATAGTCCATTTCTAAAATCGTACCCTGACCTATTAGAAGAAAATTGATCACATTTTCTTGCATTTCAAAACGAAATAGATCGAAAGACAAGTTAAGTTGCTTTAATAATGATGCATTCTGTCAATTTGTAGAAATACATTTTTGCTTATAACTTATAAGTTAAGTTCAGAGTTGAAGATAGATAAACTCAAATATGCTAATCACAGTCTTGTATAGAGTAGAGTTATGTATGTAGAACGTGTTTTCTATGCCGTCAAGTCTACTGATTCATTTCGGACAAATTTTGATCAAAAATATATCCATCTCTGAAAGAAGTTACTAAGTCATTATAAAAGCAAGAGGGATTGAACAAATTAACGGTTGATCGCCAACCGATCTATCAAAAACTTCTTACCACACTCACATTTCAAGAGAAAAAGACAAGAGCAATAGGTCAATTTCGTCCAGCTTTCTTACGAGTCAGAAAATGAACTGAAAACAACTCTCAAAGAAATTCCTTCAAATAGTTAAGTAAAATCAAATAGCAAATTTTGCAAAACTACCTTCGTAAGACTTGCATTTCTTCGTTTTAATTAAAGGCAAGTAAGGTTTACCTGAAAAGTGTGAATTAATTGACTACACTAGAAGAGCAAATTGATAAGACTCGTTTGAGGTTTCTTATCAATGCTACGCAGAAAAAATAATCACTTCCAAAAATCACATACAACCTTTCATAATACACATTTCTTTCAAATGCACATTCACACACATAATGTATGGGCGCTTTGGTTTGATAAAGTTTTCTCAAAATAAAATATAAAAATAAAGAATTCTTTCACATAATAATGATACAAAATCCTTATCATATTCTTACTTTCGACATGCATGGAACGGTATGTAAGAAGTAAATATAGTATTCTTTGATCAGTAGATGAATAAACCCAGCTGTCGTGTAACGTTTGCAATGTCTAGGAACTGGGCATTGTCTGATGAGTAGAGCTACCAAAGATCTTGTTACGAGAAGAATGTTACTAGAAATGTTTACTCTTTATAAATTATCGCTCAAAAAACCGTTGTTCACTTTTTTTGTAGAAATTAATGTCATTCTGATAGATTTTTCACCTCATCTAATGGAAGAGACGAATCTTGAGTAAATACAGCTTGAGGATAATATAATATTATTCTCATATTAAATAAAAATTCTCATGAGGCAAAATCTTTTCTTATCAAAAATTCTTCTTTGATCAATGCTTTAATGAAGATTTCAAATATCGTTTTCCTTTCAAAGCGTCAAGGAATGCAATTAGTTATTATTTCAATAAAAGCGTCTCCTTCTTGACAGAATAAATATTCTTTTTCACATGTTGATAATTTCCCTAATTTTATTATTAAGAAAGGCTGAAAATATATCTGCTTAGTAACAGTGTGTAAATAAATAAAACAAGTGAAGAATTTATTATCTTTTCCTAGAATAGAATAACACAACTTGGCAAATCTCATAGAAAAGAGGGGTCATCTCCTGTGTGCAGAGCACGTGTTGTCAGAAAGTATTTCCATTTTCTCCTCATTTTTTTCAATTTCAACATGGGTTGCTTTCTTTCTTAGAAAAAAGTTTATATCGAAACAAAATAAAAAATTTACAAAAGCCTCAAATTTGGGAGGTTCCAAGTAATAATGAAAATGATCTGTTTTGGATCTATTATATTTACATATATAAGAAAAGTTCGATAAATCCTCACAAAGCGAGATACTTTCCTTGTAGGGGACATGCCTCAAGTCATATTTAACAGGTCAGACTATTCAGATGGAATTGACGGAGTTCGCTCATAACAATCCGTTCCTTGTAAGAGTGACGAAGGTTCGGATCGATTCCATAGTATGGAATCCACACTGATCAGGATATAAGGATCGCAGAAGATTGTGCTGGATGTCTTTTATTGCCTTTGACTCAGCTAAGGTAATTGGACACGGGAGGCTAGCTGGATAGTTGAAGTGGAGGAGAATCTTCGGTAAATCTGCAATCTAAGAGAAAGAGAGGTGCAGAATTTACACAGGAAATATAAGTCTGTAATACAGACTCTGTATTGACCTTTTATTTTTAGAATCAAGTGTTACTTTCAATAAATCATTGTAAGTAAAACCTAAATCTTAGGATGCAAAAATCTACAAATAATTGATTACTGGTCAGAATTTGAGTAATCTCTTCAAGCATGTTCATATCTCGGTTCTGTTAACATATTACCCTACAAACATGATTAAAATATAACCGAGTGAACGTTGCTCTATATGCAGAAATGTCGATTGTATTCAAAACAAGTATAAATACATAATTTAAAATTGCAGAAACTATTTAGATAAATCTGATAGGGGAGGCGAGCGGAACCCACAAAATCGGGGTTCTGAACTAAATGCTAGTCATTCCCTAGCGGTTGTAATTTCAAGTCTCCCCCATATGATAGCCAAGGAACAAAATAGAACAAAGAAAATTCCAGTTGAGTTTAAATGAATTTAGTGGCGGGGTTGAACATGAGATCAACCAGCTTAAAACTATAGTTGTCAAGATATTTAGCCTCTGACGATTTTCTGGAATATAATAGACATAATAGATATGCAACGTTCCCTCGGTTATGATATGTTGTGTATTTTTTCCTTTTGAGAATGAAATAACCCAATTTTTCATATTTATCGATTGTCAGGTTGACGGATTAACCGAGATGTGAAGATTTTTGAAATATTAAAAAAAATCATTCAAGGCTCTACATTTGATAACGAAACTATGAAAACTTGTAAGTAACACTTTCATAAGCGACACTCAAGCAAAAAGTTGATTGTTTAGTAACAGTTGGAGGGAAATTAGGCATGTATATATTCATTAAATATTATTGTGTTGTTAAACTGAGACAAAAGCTGCAATGTTTTCCGAATACACTCTGACTAAAGTAGCACAGCTTGATTCGTAGCATTTCTGTTCAATGAACCGAATGTGTGCAAAAGGAAAACCTTACGAAATGTGTATGCTTTGGTTTATCTGACTCCATTCTCGAAAGAGACATTCGTTCTTTTCTTCACTCCGGGGAAATTAGATTTTGATTTTGTTCCTTTTGAAAGGAAGCATAGTTGTTCTTCTATATGAATACATGCGTTCCTCCTTTAGTAATTAGTCCTTATGTTTTACTTTTCCCTTTGAATATTAACTTTCAAAGTTGTTTATGATCTTTTGTCAAAGTGTTAAATGTCTAAATCCTACTCAAGAGGATTGAATTACTCTCCTCCTCATTAGGTATAGGTCAAATTGCCAGAAGAAGAATGTCTTCAACTAATTAAGATGTACGACTGTTTATCGATAGGAAATCTAACTAAAGTCTCAAGATAAGGTATTGATCACAAAGGCCAAAAGTATTGATTGAAGGATTTTTTATTTGAACGGATTTGAAGCAAAGTTAGTTATTAACAACAAAATCCAATTTCTTTTCGAGTTATACTTAAATGATCAAGCCAATATTTCTTGGGTGTAGTTTGTGCGTGCAATGCTGAATTGAATATTGAAAAGAAGGGGAAGAGAGTAGAAATTTGAAAAGGCTTGATGTACTGGGCAATGTTATTTTTCTAAATAAGCATTTGTGGATCTTATTTCTAAAGCTTATTATAAGCCTTATCAAGGAGGTATTTCTATATTCAGAAATCTATAAGCCTTTAGAGAAATTAGACATCAATCCAAACTCATCTGAGCAGACTTCTATAAGGATCAAAATTAACTTTACTAAGGCTTATTTACAACTAAATAATTTTCTCAACAGGCCTGCAAAAGTATATGGTTTTTAAAGTTCTAAAAATGCTCAGACAAAATGGATTGAACTTTTTTAAAGATTTCTTTTAGAATCAACAATAACCTCAGCTATACTGACGAGTCTCATGGAAAACGAAACGCGTACATGGCTGGTTATATGAACTTCTCTGTACTTTTGATAAATAAAGCTTTTCTTTCTTGTAACCTCTTGTGTCTTAAACCGAAAGGATCGCTTTCAACTAATTATTGACGAGGGTTACCAACAAATCAGCGACGATTTCCCAAAGGTAATGACTTTAAACTCAAGTTTAAAGTGATGATCATGGTTTAATTAGAAAGACCAACTCGAAAAGCTTTAGATCAAGAAAAACGTTTAAAAAGATTAATCTAAATCAAACCCACATTCATAGATAGTTGGCAAAATAGAAATTTGAGTTGAGACTTTTAGAAGCTTATTGAACAGAAATTACTACGTCACTAGCAGAGAAGTCTAATTTTGATATAAGATCTGATTGAGTCTAGTTCCGATCTGGGAGCTAATTAGACCAGTGAAACTAAAACCAGTTTGACTTTTACAAAATAATAGTTGAAGAAAGATAATTTCGACAGCCAATAGTGTTCTCTTATTGGGTGAATTAATAAGAATATATAAAATACTTTTAAGCATAATACAAGAGGCATTTCCAAGACTATGGGGAACTTCATCTCTTCTAAGCAACATACAAATGCAATGTATTGTTTATTGAATGTGAGACAAAAATCCTCTCCCCTATAATAACGATAGTGAACCAATATTACAATATACAATGTCTTCCTCCATCTCTGCCCACTAGCGATAGACTTACGCACAAAATCTACTCTATTCTAGTGAACACACTAGCCTACACAAGAATCCAGCATAGAAATACGGTGAATTATAATAATAAATCATCAAATGAAGATTTATTGAGAGAACTATAAACGCAGGACATAAGAAACTAAGCGATTATTGCGTCAACACAAAACAAAAACAACAGCCATGAACAACATTGAGGAGCAAATGGCGACCGAGTCGAGCTTCTGGCTGGAGAACTTTGCAAATAACATACCACGGCAATTCGAGAATATGAGACAAGAGAGGAAGGACTTCACAATCGACACAATAAACGCCTATATCTCTCCAAACGAAGACGAAAATACGAAAAGCGTCAAACCCCCTTATTCCTACATTGCTCTGATAACAATGGCAATTCTACAGTCCCCAAGGAGACGTCTCACGCTGGCAGGAATATGCGACTTTATTATGAAGAAGTTCCCGTATTACCGAGAACGCTTCCCCGCTTGGCAGAATAGCATCCGACACAACCTCTCTTTGAACGATTGCTTCGTCAAGATCCCCCGAGAGCAGGGCAACCCAGGGAAAGGCAACTATTGGATCCTTGATCCAAAGTCGGAAGACATGTTCGACAACGGCTCCTTCCTCAGACGTCGCAAGAGATATAAGAGGAATGAACTCGAGAGTGAGAAGATCGACAAGGTGAAACGTTCCAGAAAGATCCTGGGCAAGCGACAGGAGAAGAAGGCGAATCAACGCTTTGATATTGACCAGTTGATATTCAGTGATCCGATCATCTCGTCATCTGACGATGAGGATGAAATGTCCAAATTTCAGACAGGTATTCCAGATAAACAGACAGCCCTACCAATGCACTTCCTACTGCCATCTCTGCCGTCGTTACAGAAAATTGTGAATGATAGTTCAACGTTGGATTCGTTGAGTCCCTGCGACTTTCCCAATTCGAGTTCCATAACAAAGGAATGCCCTACAGTAGAGGGGCCTAATTCTAATACTGCGGGAATTAACAAGAACCTCCTTTCGATGATTTACAAAATTTGGTCAAACAATAATATCAATAGACAGAGCTCTGTTTGATCTTTAAAAGTCTTTTTACAATGAGTGTTCAAAGTTATATACTGTTATTAATACCATAAGATTCAACTGTAATATACATTTTATTTAGCATCTGATCTTTCTTTATAAAGAGCTCATCTCAAGCCAAAGGGATTGATCCTAAAAGTAATCGGAGAAGTAGCCCTTTTTAACAAGGCTTTTAATATATCGATTTGGGATTAATTTTGTCTGAAAATATGTTATATAAACAAACTTTTTTTCGTTAGAAAATGTAATATTATTTTAGAGAAAAGTAAAAATAATAAATGCAATGTACTTGGAGGCGTTCATTCCTCATAAAAAAAAGTGTTTATTCAGAAGAATTTTTCACGTTACACTTTCTGATTTTATTGCCCTTGTAATTTGCCAACATTTTGTGTTGATAACAACGTGCAAGCCTCTTGGCTCAGCAATTTGGCCAAAAGATGTTCAGATATGGAGAATATTACGAAGAACTCTTAATATCTTTAGCAAACACCAAAGTGAATATGATGTGTCTTTTCCAAGAATAATTCACACATTTCATTGAGAAAGAAATAACGTCAGGTATTATCGTGATATGAAATTAGTTCTATTTGCTCTCTGTATTAAAAATCATTCAATCTCAAATGTTTTGACAGTACACTCCATCCTTACAATGTAAATGGGATTATTTATTTGAAATAAACACATATGTTTAATCATCAAAAATGGATATGTGTGTTATATGGGGATTGTACATTACGAATGCAAATCTTCCTACAATCTACACCACAAACGCTTGTAATTTTTTTTAAGTAGTTAAATTTATTCATTGTAATACCAATTGAGATACAATTTGATCATGGTGTCCTTTACGAGTGTTGATTATCAAAGATTTTATGAAAAACACTTATCCCTGGCAAATCATATTAAAAATTTGCATAATTTTCAATGTTTTCAAGAGATTCTCCCCCTTTCATTCGAGTATCATATATTTGAATACAAATAACTTTAAATGTCTCTCTCTATCTCAATGGTGAGAGAAAGATTCTTTTCAATAAATAAATGAAATAATTGAAATATGGTGTTATATTAAATGTATCACAAAATATACTATACATTTGAGTGTAGAGAGTGATAGTTGAAATTCAACTGCTGAATATAATTTTGGTCATAAAAACAGAGTCTTTCAAACAAAGGAACCCACAGATTTTCTTTCAAAAGATTTATATATTTTTTTATTGGCAAAAAATCAAAATTCAAGAATAATTAAACAATATGTTCGTTCTTTTGTAATAATTTTACATCAATAAAAACAGAAAAATAAGAGGACCCTTTTTTTCTTGGAGACTATAGTGAAATTAATTCTACTTGTATCTATGTAATAAATACAATTTTATACTACTTCCGAGTAACCTTCTCCTTAAGATTTGTATGCGCATAAACCTTATGGCAAGGGTTGCAGAGGAATAATTCGTTGAATGAATTATAATTAAAATTCTTCATCAAGGTTGAACAATGATGACATTTAAAGCAGAGAGTATGAAATATCGAATTGTTAGCTCTGATGCTCTCAAAATGGTAGACCTTCTTGTGACAACGTTTGCATTCGGAATTCATTTGCTTATTCCTCGTGAAGAAGTCCCTTATCCTAGAGACATCGTTCGTTGAGCAGGACTCTTCTGACTTTTGAGTGCCATCGGCTACAATTGGAAATTTGTCATCTATGGAAATATCTACAACTGAATCGATAAGGTCATCAATAGAGCGGTTCTCTGCAGTTGGATTAGCGATCGACGATTGCTGGACGCAGGTCTCTGTGCATGGGTCGTCCAGAATAATTTTCGTCGGCGTAATCAACTTCATATAGGTCTTGTGGTGCACAAAGTAATAAGGTAGTTCTCTCAGGAGATTATATCGGTTCTTATTACGGTTTCTACGATGGCTGTGGGTCTTACTGCGTTTCCTAACTTGGTTGGGGATCTGCTTATTCCTTATTGCAGATGATTTTCGTTTATCTGTCATGGTGTTTCGATTTGAGATTAGTTGTTTAGTGAAAAGTTGAAATTAAATTCATTCAAAGCTTATTTATTTGTAGTAAAATATACTCAGAAGTAGTATCGTCTGTTTATTTTCTCTAAATCTTAGCTTAGTAAGCTAAGCTTACAAAGTAAACTAAGTTATTGAAATTGTTGCTTTGACTAATTTTCAATAAACATAGCTACTTATAAGTAATATTACTTACTCTTGTATAAAATCATAATTTTTGAAAATTGTACTTTGGCTTGGTTGACTAGAAAATCAGTTTGCTTGTCTGACCGAGATATGAGCCAAGAAATTTAGTTTATTTAAACTGTGAATGAATAAATTTTATTTTAACATTCCACTTGAACCAATTTACTAAACCAGAAAAATATACTTGTAGGATCTGGGACGTAATATAAAATATGATTTTCTCATGATGAGGATTATTTTTGCTTAAAGGTTGTGTAAGCCTTTTATTACACTAATAAACATAAAAAAAT
This sequence comes from Gyrodactylus salaris, assembly GCA_000715275.1. NCBI lineage: Eukaryota > Metazoa > Platyhelminthes > Monogenea > Gyrodactylidea > Gyrodactylidae > Gyrodactylus > Gyrodactylus salaris. The sequence continues at coordinate 15,632 of KL567309.1, forward strand.
GTCTAATAATACTTAATAAGTATTACTTATCTACAATAGTAAGTAAACTCAACTAATATGCTTGAGCAAATTTTCTGGTTAAAAGACGGGATAATAAAGATGTAGAAATGAAGATCTAATTTCCTAATCTGTGAGAAGTTGAGAATCAGTGTTTTCTTGATATAGAATATATATTTTGAAAAATGTTGCATTCTTATGAGTTCGTAAAAGGAAAAATAGTTAAAAGTATAAATGTTTGTGTTGTGAAAATCTTTATGTAGAGCTGTAATTACTCCTTCCAAAAATAGCATTTTACAATACAAATATTGAGCGTATATTGAGTAAGAGGGGGAAGGACTATAGAGAGGGAGGGAGGGGGAGGAGAATGCAAAAAGAAATAAAAACTAAAATGAATTAATGTCAGCCTTCTTTCACTGGGTAGAGAGGGTTTGGTTGTGAGAAATAATGAATTAAGTAAAAAATACATCTCTTTTCTGGGAATAAAAACAGATCCTCTGCTCGTGAAAGTTATGAATAATGGGACACTTTGACATAATAGGACAAAACAAGGGCCAATAAGGCCGTTAGGATGAGGAAGACCTGAAAGAAGTGCTTCGTTGACTTGATGTACTCGGACCTGACGAGGACTCGCTCCAAGAGACGACGAATGACGAGTGGAGTCCAGCGTTGACGCACAGTCATCTTGGCCAGCTTCATGCGACGTTCTGTGCAGTAGGTGTGGTAATCGGTGAGGTTTTTGAAGTTCTCTCTCGGCTCAAAGTCATTCTCGTTGCGGTTACGCGAGGTTTTGAGATAACTCACAGGATCTTGGTCGAAATTCTTATACAGGGTTTTGGTCAAGTCTTCCTCATGGAACTTTTGGTCTTTCTTGTCTTCATTTCTAAGTTGGAAAGCATTATATTAGTTTGATTCAAAATAAAGTAATCTATACTTGATGCATGGAAAGAACAGTATTCCACCAAGAGGAATCAAACATGAGGAGACGATAACCCTTCTTTTCTTTCTTTGTTACATTTTATGATGAGTAAGGCTACCCAATGCATATTTTTCAAAATTCAGTATGTTGTTCTAATCTGATAACCAATGATAAAAAAGGTTTTCAGATCTTGAAAACTGTCTGGTAAAAATATGTATACATATTTTAGAGCAAACACATGTTTTGGTGATTTTAAAATATGATGCGTGAATATTATTATTATCTCGACCAATGAGATTGCTTCAATTAGACATAGGCTAACCTCTGTGAAAAAATTGATTAGTATGTGACTGTCGCTTTTTTAAACTAATGAGGATTCTTTGTCAAGAATATTTGTTAATTTCAGTAATTCCATCAAGGCAAAGTACGTTAAAGAGTACCCAAGGGAATTTAAGCTCAGTGAGAGCTGAATTTAAGGAAGTGAAAACATTGACAGTCAACAATCGGTAAACCTCCTCAGCCTAAACTAACTCGACGGGGAAGTTGGCTTGAAGCAGTCAAATTCTATTGTGAGCATTTGCAATTTATAAGAAGAGTTGTTCCGGATATAAAAGACGGTGGAATAATTTTCGAGAGCTTTAAGAGCTTATTAGACAATAATTAAGAGTGCATATTTTCATGCATATTTAAAAAATATAATCCCATAATTTTGCATAATTTTTGATGAAAAATGTTTTTTTATTAAGCTGCATATTTTGGGTAGCCTTAATGATGAGGATATTTGGATTATTATCGTCGTGGCGATATGAAATTGGCAAAATAAACCAGAAAATTATCAGATGAACTCTTCAATGATCTCTCTACGAATTTGTGTACAAATTGCAATGCATAGCACTAGTGTTCATTGATCTCTGATGAGGGCTATACATTGTTGCTTAATGAAAATCTTGAAATAATTCAATGCAATATAATCGATAGACCCCTTTCTATCAAAATGCGGCAAGGCTGAGCAGGTTATTGGTCTTAATCAAAATATGAATAATTCCTGGATTAAATCCACTTCTTCGTATAACGAAAGCTACAAGGAGATTTTTGATTTTAACTTGTCCTGTGTGAATCAGCAGACTTCAAAGTGCGTTGAATTTGAAGATATTTCTAACGGATAACCCTCGTGTACACAATCTCGCTGATAAACTTTGATAATTTCCATCTACACTCTCAACTCTGAATGATTAAAGGAAATACACTAAATATCAATAATACCTATATTCCATACGTAGACTAATAAACCTAGAGATGACAAAGGAATTTCTTGTGCTATGAAAAGATTGTTTAGACTTTCCATCTACGAGGATAAGAAAATGGGAATATTCGATGATATAAAAGAGATTATTTAAGCCTGTCAACATTTAGGGTATTAATCAATTGAATTTAAAAAGGTCGTGATCCTAGCTGATCCAGTTGCTAGTTATTAGACTCTAAAAATTAGCTAGGAGAAATCTGGTATCAGGTATTAGTTTTATATTCTAGATATTTCTAGTAGAGCTGACAGAGAAAATGACCCAAGAATAAAATAAATACCAAGAAAAGAATCTGAAAATGTAATGCTAGAGACTTAATTTTGCTAGTTTCATGCTGAGAATCAATGCTAAATTACAAGTTGGCATAAATTCAAATTGGCGAAAAAATTTGGAAGAAGGATTGTTTCACAAGTCTTATAATTAGGTCTACCCAAAAAGTCCATTAGCAATTTATTTGAGTCCATTTCTTAGGCCTCAAATAGTCCATTTTCTATAAAAAAAGTTTGAAAATCATGAAATTAAACCCTAGGTTATGCTGCAGGTTTTCTGTTGTTGAGAGAGTAAGCAAATTTTGAAAAGCTTCTCTTAACAGCGGTGAAAGTAGATTTTTAGTTATTTTCGACATTTGAGAAAGAGGAAATTCTCTATGGCTTATTAACTAGGAGCAAACCAATGAGAAAAA
>KL567312.1:6277-35201 GCA_000715275.1 Gyrodactylus salaris
TACAATTTAAAACAATTATAATTTTTCTAGATAATTTTGTTTTGAACTCACTAAGAGAAGTAGATTTTGTAATTTGGTATTTTCTATAAAATTCCGAAGCAAATGCCATGTCTCTCACATTAAAGAATCTTCTTGAGAAGGAGAGTAATCAAATATGTGCAGACTGCAAGGAAAAAAGAGTAATTGCAGCCTCAATGAGATATGGAGTGTTCATTTGTGAATCTTGTTCAGGTTTGTTCCGGATGAAAATAATTCTTAGGAGTTCATAGAGACTTCAACGAAGATGTCCGCAATTTGAGTAGTGCAAATAACGGAAATGCCTGGAGTGTTTCTGCCTTTTCAGCTTTCATTGAGACCGGAAATAATGAGGTTGTCAATAGTATTTTAGAAGCAGAATTTCCACCTCATTACCAGCGCCCTTGGGCGAATGACTGCCCCTCGCCAATTAAAGATTCATTCTTCAAGGATAAGTACTTTAATAAATGTTTTGTTGCAAAATCTAAAGAGAACGGCCTTCAGAGCCCTTTTAGTTCAATGCAGAAGTCAATCATTCTTCAGAAAAAGCTTAGAGATAGCAAGAAATTCTTAGAGAGAAAATTTGAAATTGACGTTAAACGTGGCATCATTCAATATTTCATAAGCAGCAATTACACTACTCCAAAGGAAACAATTCAATTAGACAAATGCAACATGTTCTTCATAAACCACACGCACTGGGACATGTCCAGCAACGTTGCTGTCATTCAATTCGTTCAAGAGGAATCCTATAGATCGATCTTCGTAAGGACCATTGATAGTAAACCGATTGCAGACTTTTTCAACAACGTCAGGTAATTAAAATAGCCTTAAACTAGCTTCAAGGTTTGGAAAGTACTATCTAATGAGCATCAACCAGTCTGGAATGGGAAAAGAAATTGAAAATATATCAAGTTATCTCACATACAACGTTCTTCTCGCTGGCTACATGAACAAAACAGGCCCGAAACCAGGTAAAGAGATAATGTTCATAAACTCTTAATCTAGACGAAGAATAATTTCTCTCTCTAAAAAATGTTACATCAAGTGTTATTGATTTTTTTTTCAAATAGAAAAACAACCAAACAATTTTAACTCTTGAAATATTAGCTTTCTTGAAATTAAAAATTACTTAAACTAACAGGCTCATCATGGAGAAAGAGATGGTTCGTCTTAATCGATCATTCCATCTTCTATTACGATAGTCCAGACGATGCGGTTTCCAAAGGGGAAATCTTCATCAGTCATGACAACGCACCCAACATCTTTGAAGGAGTCCCGGTTGGCTGGAAGGTTTCCATGTACACACCATTCTGCTTCTTCTATACCAGCCTCGACAGACAATACACTCTGAGCTCCGACAGCCAAGGGGCCATGCAGCAATGGATGAAGGCGATTGAATATGTCTCTAGGCAGCCCTACTCGCCGTATAATAGCCTAAGAAAGAGGGCTTCAAACTGAAATGCCATGATTGTATTTTTATTAATTATACAAAGATTTCTTTTTATAATATATTACAATAAAATTACAAAATATTCATCGAGGTCTAATCAACCTAGGATTTCTTTAACAAGTCGGAAGTGGGATATAGTGGGTGATTTCTTACAGCATAGATTGAAGCAAAGTGTTTTTTTTCATAATTTAAAAAGGTCAAAATTATATTAAAAATTGATAATAATTTGAATAATATACAAGTTAAGAATTCCTCCCTGGGAGAATCTTGATTATTCTATCCATAGCACAATTTATACACGAACAGTACTCATTTGATAAAGTACACAGTAAAATTCATATATTCTGCATTATAGACAATGCTACTCAGAAGTAAAGTGTTCTATAATAGTAAATATGAAAAAGAAGAGGTGAAAAGAAAGATTAGAACAACAAGGTGCTCATGGAGCCGCCCATTTCATTTTGTTCCCGGATAAAGACCTCATAATATTGATAAATGGTGGTGACAGCGAGGAGGATGCCGGTTCCACTGCCAATAGCGCCCATAAAGTCAGCCAAGACGGAAAGGGCACCAATCCAGAGGCCACCCAGGGCAGCAGCGGTGGGGATGTGACGATCAAGTTGGTGGATCATCGAGCCCTCTCTATGACCGGGGATGATGGTTTGTTGTTCCTTGAGTTGCTTTGCGACGTCCTTAGCGGAGCTGTTGCTGACCGTTATCCAGACTTTGGAGAAGAAGGCACAACTGCCCAACATGAAGGCGATGTAGATGATGCCGTGGATGGGATCGGAGAGCATGTCAGTGAAGCTGTCTGGCGGTGTCATGTAGTAGCAGAAGCCGCTGATCGGGACCGACCTAGACCCACCCTCTCCGTCAGACCAGACTCCGAGGAGGTTGATCAAAAAGTTTCCCCGAAATTTACTCGAAAGCATCTGCGAGATGAAGTAGATGTTGGAGACGAGAGCGCTCTGTAGCATGATTGGAGCGTTGCTGGTGTAGAAGAGTTTAATTGGATAAGAGCTGGCAGTTCCTCTGTACCTCACCGACTTCACGGGCAACTCAACACGGAAACTCTGGAAGTAGATGACAATTGCAAATACCAAGACAGTGGCGAAGATGTTCATTAGATTGGGTAGGTTCTGACGATAGAAGGCCTCCTTCAGTGCCCTAACCTTGTCCGAGCGTGTAGCCAGAAGATGGAATAGAGCAATAAGGGCACCTTCGAATTCAGTACCTCGACCAGTGTTGACAGTTGTCGGGCTGAAGGCTTTCCAGACGATAATTTCGCAAATGTTTGTTGCTATAAAGAGGGAGATACCGGAGCCGAGACCATAACCTTTCTGGAGAAGTTCGTCCAACATTAGCACCAAGAGACCAGCAAATGTAAGCTGTAATAAAAAGAGAAAGATTAGAAAAATTGCCTTACACGTATTGAAACAAAATTATTTCATAAAAAGAAGAATGTGAGTATAGGACTCATAAGGTGTGTGAAACTAACTTGAAAGATGATCAAAAGACAAATGCCAGCGCCCAATTGACTGGGGGAACCGTAGATGCCAGACATGACGTAGACAGAGGCTTGACCAATAGTGATAACCATACCAAATACTAGAAGGAAAGAGAAGAGTTAGATGAGATGAAAAATGAAATACTTCAATTGAAACTCACACTTTTGAGCACCGTTGAAGAGGGCACGATCTTTGGGAGCATCGCCGACAGAGAGTACTTGAATACCAGCTAGAAGTTGCATAATGAGACCAGAAGTGACAATTGGAGAGATTCCCAATTCCATCAGAGTACCTTTATTTGAGGCAGAGATGACTCTCAGCCAGTATAGGGGATCAGCGGATTCTGTTGACATGATTCCGAAGAGGGGAATCTGACAGCAGAATAGGAAGATCATCAAAGTTATTCCCGTCCATAGAACTCTTTCTCTAAACTGAATCTTTCTTTCAGGTCTGGCTATTTCAGGTAGAATAGCACAGAATGGCTTGACAATATCAAGAAACTTAACTGGAAAAAATAAGTATTAAGAGGGGATATGGATATGGCTTTGAGAGAAAAAACTTACCTCCCATTATTCGTGATTACGTATGCTATCCAATAGAACTGTTTACGCGTGTTCCAACAAAAACTCAAAGTGATTCATTTTAAGAAAATTCGAACTAATTTTTCGAGTTATTCTTTAGCACATACCCGGCAAATATTTGGAACGAATTCGAATTTTTATATTTATTTGAGAAAGACAGAAAGACCAGCTACTTTGAAATAGTGAAAGAACAGAATTAGTGAGATGATCTATTTATTAAAATGAAAGTTAAGATTTTTCAACACATGGCTCCAATGGATTATCATGTTCATAGGTCAGCTGGAAACTTTTAAAGTTGCTCAAGTTGAAGAGGATGAGATATGCAGAAACAGAAGTTATCAAAAATAGATAGAACAGGATTCTATCTAGAGCCAACGATATTATCTTCCACTCAGCAGTCACTAGCTCGTGTTGTTCAGCCAAGGAACTTATTGCTCCGCGTCTCTCATCTTCATGATTTGTTTTTGGTGGTCTCTTGTGACTAAAATTAAGTAATCTTTTATAAATAAACACAATATTCTATTTCATTGATCCTCGATTAATAAAAAATTATCTCATTGTTGAGCTCTTCCCTTAAACATAATCCTATAATAAATGGGAATCAAAAGCAGCCTAGCCACCATGAGAACTAAACAAATTTGTTCAAAACTTTGGCCGGCCGTGAATAAGCACATACTCTTCAATGAGCAAACATTAACATTGTAAAACCTTAAACAATAAAACGTTCTATTATAAAAAAAATAAATGATTTTAAAAAGGTTGTCTGTTAGGGGATTAAAGATACTGAGGTCAAGTCTTACATATTTCTCTGGCCCTTGGAAGCAGAAGACAAGTTTTTCTTGGACTTTTGACTCCTTTTCATTTCGATTTGGAAGAACGGATTCTCCGGATCTATAACGCTCTCCTTTCGTTCTTCGACTTTTTCTGAAAATTTATAAATTTAAAATACATTTTGAAAATTTGACAACGTTGACATGTACTACTCGAGAGCAACTGCTCGCTTTCGAATTCATTTTTACGTCGAATGCTACGTTTTATAGAGATTTAAAAATAGTTCATTGAACACTGGTCACAAAAGTCAAAGGATCTTATTTTAAAGAAATCTAAAATACAATCTTCTACCTGCGCCCCGAGAGATATTTCTTCTAAATATTCATAAACTGCTGGATTTCGCTTATGAATTTGAATCTCAAAAAGAATGAATGATTTCCATTGGATAAGATTCTTCTGAAGCTAATACGTTTTTCTCTATCTGAGAGTATGATAATTCTCTCATTAGAATTCAAGCTGATTCCTTAGAAAAAATTCCCATGACTCTTCGTATTTGGAGACAAATATTGGCCTTCGTTTGGAAATTAGCAACCGTTAACAGCGATGATTGGTGATGCTGATCTGAATCCTCTATTCGTGATATCCGGGGAGAGAAAGGCAGAATCATCCATATCATTAGTCTTTTTCTTATACCGAAATCGAACCTTGGTTTTTTTAAATTTAGAAATTGGGTTGAGATCAAATGTATAGTTCTTTGAATAACGAGCTTTTGTTGCTGACATTCCAAAAATGTTTGCAAATACTTTTGGTCTTTAGCATCGAGAGATCTTGTAGAGGAGCCTTGCAGCGAATTGAGGTTAGCCCTAAGAAAGCTGTGTTTCAACTTGTTTCTCGTATTGTGACCATGCATGGACACTTCGTTAAAGGTTGATTTAAGTCTCGTCTTGAAGAGGTGACCAGGGCTTTCAAATCATCCGCGATATAGTAAAGGGACTTGTTGACTTTAATAGTGAGAACACTAGCAGACACAAAAGAGGACCAATAAAGATACAACAGATGTAATCTCTAGTTCATTTCAGTAGACACCATCGAAGTTGACATACTGACTTCCCTATGTTAGGAAGTTGAGGCCTTAGGAAGAGATGTCTTCAATAATTCCTTTTTAACATGACATCAAATGGCAGTTTGTCGAATGCTTTCGATGTATCACAGGATAGAACTGCCACATTTTGGCTAAATCCATGAACGAGGCAATGTTTGTCGAGATGTTTCTCGATGTTGATTTGGATCTATTTCATGAAAGGTTACGTGTTTCAATAGTTGCCTTTTCCATAATGCATCTTTTATCACCATGAATACCGGGAGATTTGAGATTGGTCTGAAATCCTTGAAACACTTGATGGATTGTCCACCTTTGAAATGGAGTTATCTTGACTTTCAGCCATTCTTTCGGGCTATGTGATATGATAAACAATGAATTTATGTATTCCAATCGTGAAACATGAAATTCATCTGGTAAGGAGATGAGAATTTCAATAGAGAGAAATTTTTCGTCCTCTGATGTTACGTAGGACGTCGTAATAGTCATCCAGAACAAATTGATCATGGTCGTCAATCGTGATTTTAATTTTGGGACAATGAATTGACGAAAAGTGAGAGTTGAATGCAGGGATCGAATTTTATACAGATCAGTGGTCAGAAAAATATCTAAGCCCCTTCCTTTGACTTTTTCGACATTGAAAACTTGATTTCAACTGAAGTGAGGTCACGAGAAGTAGTTAAAAACGGGGTAGATCAAAAAGGAATAAGATCAGTGGCAAAAAAAGATATTTTGTTCGATTAGTCTCTATGACTAATGATAATACTCCCTTGAAACTAAATGAAGCAATTGGCCTCGATAATGAATAACGTGACTCACAAGTATAGTAAAACAAAAAAAGACATTTGAACGCTTGAAGGGATTTTGAACATTTCCTTCAAAATTAACAAACATTTGCTAAATGTTCTTTTCAAAAGCACTAACCTGTTACTCTGTTGTATGTATTCTTGCCGTTTTTCTGTAGATTTGCAATTCCCTCCCTGAGTCGCGTGAATAAACGATTGCATTGGTAAATGAGGATTTGGTAATGACGCAATTTCTCAATTTCATTCGAGAGATTATTCGAAAAGTCCTCTGTCGATCGCAAGTATACCGGGTTGTTTTGCATCTGAAATTGGAAAATAATATCTCAAATATCTTGAATATTCATGAATTCATCCAAGGCAATCAGAAAAAAGTACTCACCAATTTGGCGTTTTTATGAATAACTTCGATTTCCATGTTGTTGAGGAACCATTTGCAGAACAATTTACTAGAGATGATCCTACGCACGAACCTCGGCGCCCTCAGGTACTTATCCCCGCGGTTGTCCAAGTTGACAATGATCACCCCGACGACCAGAGTGAACGCGGTGATGGTCATAACTGTGGTGATGTAGACCCCGATGAGAGGTATATTCTTGACTGTCGGCGGGACCTTCTCAGCGATCAGCATCATGAACATGGAGAAGGCCAGGAAGACAGAAAGGCCCAAAGTGACCTTCTCTCCAGATTCCACTGGAATGAAGAAGCTGACCAAGGTTAGGACGCTCAACATAACACAGGGAACTATAATGTTCCAGATGTACACGAAGCTCCGGCGTTTTATGTGGATTTTCAATAGGAGATCTCGTTGTATGGAACAGTCCTCGGGGGTCTTTTCGTAAGAATCGTTTTGTCTGATATTTAATGTGGATTCTTGAAAGGAGATTAGCATCAAATGTTGTTCAGATGAAAATCTTATCCTCCTACTCTTATGTGGATATTTTAATTTAAAAAATTTAGACAAAAATGATTTGCTACTTTTCTGCTATTCTTGGAGAAATGTTGCTGTATTTACCTCACCAAATAAAGTTTTATACTCAGTTGAATTTTTTAGAAATAATGCCCAGTTCAAAAATTCCACAGCGCAAACTCACTATCCAAATTTGAGGACGAATAAAATATGGATTGATTACGACTCTTGTACATAACCCATGATTTCATCATTATCCAGTCCGAGTGATCCACATACGAGGTCATGTCTAGGGAGCCCTTTAGGTCATCGAGGGACCTGCAGGTACTCGCAGTGTCCGAGAGAAATTTGTACTCCAGCTCACATTTGTTATACATCCAGGACCTTGAGGAGTAACAATAATAGATCAAGGCCCTGTTCAAACTCAAAATAACGACTGTAATTATGGACATTTCTGCCAAGTATGGTCAGATATAAAATATGCATAGATTTTCCATAAGGCCAGCGGAATCGAGGCCAAGCCATATGGCAACTTACCCGATTTGCACTTCGCATATCTGCTCATCGAACGGGAAGAGGGATATGTCGACCCTGCAAGTGGACTCTAGGCGCAAGGGGGTCAGCCAGACAATGGTACCGTTTGAATTGACCACTACAGAGCCTCCGGAGATGAAGCCCGTAAATGATCGGTCCCCACTGAAAGTGTATTAATGTGGATGAGGGTTTTCTATTCTCTGGAATTAGCCTCAACAAAAAACGTGAGCCCTTCAAGGACATGAACAAATGTGACAGTGTACTCTTCCAAAGCAAAGTCGTGAAAAACATTAATATATTACGTTGGAGCACTGCTTTTCAAAATAGAATATTTCAGATTACATTTCTTTCAATGATTCTTTAGAATATGATGAGGAAACAACATTACTGAACATTTCGTGTCATCAGCCCATGATTTCACCAATATTTTTTGAACGCGTAATTTTCAACTGACTGATTAAATAGAATATTCTCAAGATGATTTCAATAATAATGTCTTTAAAACTATGAAATTTAGTGATACTTACTTGTTGAGAATAAATGTGTCAGGAAGCCATATCTTTTCTGAAGGCAGGATTATCTTTTGGACCAAACGGTTGTCGTTCCACTTCAGACTGTCATCGTTCCAAATCTAAGAGATAATTTATTAGGCTTTGAAAATTTTTATTTTTTAGAAAATGGCATGAAGAAAAGAAGTTTAACCTACCTGATACATGATGATGGAGGTTGTTAAACTTTGATTTCTCTCATTCATATCGATAATCCGCTCTAACCGAAAGATTACGTCGACCTTGAGGCGTTCATTCGATAAACTCGTAGCTGGAAATATGTTGGAATAATTCGTCAGAAGCTTTAAATGGAGAAGTTGCTCATCTGTGAATCGGACATCATGATCAGATTCGACATTAGAAGATGTCGTAATGGTGAAGAGGAACGTTAGGAGGACAGTATCACGGAGGATTCTCATTCTCTCAGAGTGAAGCTTAATATCAAAACTGGATTTTCATTTATGGAGAAATTTGTTTGAGGGCCAATAGAATTTGGATTAATTCTGATTGGTTAGTTTGATCGGTAAGATCGACTAGATCATCCAGGCGTTTAATTTGGACAGAATAAACACAACAGCTATACTGAAAGAACTCGAAGAGACTCTTGAATTAATTTATATCTAGTAAGTTGATTTTTAAAATTTATCTCGAAACGTTTACATAGTAAAACAATGAATTCAGTTTGCAATTTTTCTGTTTGTTTTTTTGATTAGCTTTTATGAATGAGAACTTTCAGAAGCAGAGTTTATTTAGCTGCTTCACTGTCGCTGATTGTACCAAACGAGTTGAATAAAAATGAAAATTCACTGAAATTAAACACAAATGATAGGTCTCGATTAGAACTTACCATTGTTAAAATTAAAGCTTTCAAAGTAATTGTAGTCGTTACTAAAAAATAGGAACTTCATGGCGCCCCCGGTGTGAGTGTGTGCATAGCAAAGGGTCCAAATGTCGTCTTTAATCAGGGCTTTGGTTATTCAAGCATTGAGAACAACTCCCTAGTTAAGGCAAATACTCTCTTTCGTGTAGCTAGCATAAGTAAGCCGATTACTTCCATACTCTTTGGCACTCTGGTCGACATGCAATTGGCAAAATTATCCGACGATATTCCTCAACTAACTGGGCACTACGCAAATACACGAATAACTCCTGACAGCATACTAACACATTCGAGTGGCATTCGTCATTATATTGACAAAGAATTTCTCTCTGACAAGGCATTTAAAACAACCGAAGAGGCTTTAAGCATCTTCTCGTCCTCCCCATTATTGCATGAACCGGGAACAAAGTATTCCTACTCCACCTTTGCCTACACCCTCCTTGCAAGAGCTATAGAAATGCACTTTTCTCAATATTTCGGCTTCGATGTTGAATTCAAAAGCCTACTCCAGTCACTATTCCGTCGAATGGACATGCTTGAAACGCACGTTGACGAGAATTCGACCATAATTCGCAATCGCTGCCAGCACTACCGAAGGAATGATCGACATGAACTCGAAAATGCCCCCCCACGTCGATTGTAGCTACAAGTTAGCCGGCGGCGGGATCCTTTCCTCTTCCTTGGACCTCTGCAAATTCGGTCGTCATTTAGCTTCGATTTACACAGGAGAGGATTCGAGCAAGGGAATAATTTCTCGCGGGACCCTCGAGCAGTTGTGGTCTCCCGCCAAAGTGGAAATGCCTAAAAAGTTTAAATACTTTAACCTAGTCTGCGCCCGTGGCTGGATTCTTGCCTTGTAATTTGATAATTTTAAACAATTTCTAAGGAAAATGGACGAAATTTTCATGAAGCAACTCACGATGAAAATATGTACGTTTTACACAACGGAGACGGCACAGGGTCCACCTCTCTCTTACTCATCTCAGTACCAACAAAGTCTAACAACAATAATGGTGATGCAAGCCTTGTTATCGCTATTCTCGCCAATCTCGATAAATGTTCAACGATCAGTAAGTTTAAACCAATGAGAGGGCTCCTTTTTTGGACAAATTTTATTGGATGATTTATTTCAGATTAGTCAGAGTTTGGAAAAAATACGCATTTAATTGTGACTGTATTTTTTCTTTTAGATGAACTCGGGGCCAATCTTGCCAAAATATGGTCATAGAGTTATTTCTTGTTATTATAAATGTGATAAATAAATATCTATGTTTTAATTATTCACCCTTATTCAATTTGCATAGCATCTCTATAGGTTTCCGAAATGAGTGAGGTAAGTTTAGTTAGACCACCCATCGCCTGATAGATCGTCGGATGTCCAATGTCTCTTTTGGCAGTCCTCCGTTCACTCAGAGACTCTGACTAGAGATTTAAATTAGGTATTATTCAACTCACAAAGACTCTGTGCTTAAATGAAGGCTCCCCGCAGTCACAGTTCATATTAATCGTTAGCTTCTTACAGGCGCAATTACTTCTTGTGCATCCTCGAGATCCTTTGTGAAGATCGATGTCGTGCTTACACGAGCACTTGACGTTGTTTGCATCTTGAAAGAGGACGTGATCGTACGTAGAGCAGTTACATTGTTTGCACTTTTGTTTAATTGGACGAGAGTTGGGTAGATTTTCAAAGTCCGTCTTATGCTGGTGATAACGATGGCCGCATATGCATAGCGTTTGAGGTCCAATTGATTTGCATTCCTTACCGTTGCTATTGACAACGTAGATAAATATTCTGTTCTTTAATCTCTTTTTAAAATAAAAAGTCAAGGTTGATTTACTATTTTTGAAACGCGCTCTTTATACTCTTCGTATTGTTCAGGAGTGAATAGGACTCCATTATCATCATCTCCAACAATTCTGGAAAGCTTTTCAACTTAAATCCACTTACCTCGTATATTCGTAATACTCGTCAATTTGCCGCGACATTAGAATAAAATACTAAAATAGTTAAAATTTCCCTATTCTACATTGTTTACATTGACACCAAATTCAAAACTATAAATATCTATGGATCTAAATGTTATTCAGAGTAGTATCCAACAACAGATCATTAATGTTGCTGAACAACTTGAAGAAAAGATTGACAAGAAAATAAGTGATTTGGATAATATTGGCGATGAGGGATTAGAGAAAATTCGTCAAGAACGACTCAAACAATTGAAGGATCTTAGTCGCCAAAAACAAGTTTGGCTGTCAAACGGTCACGGTTGCTATACAGAGATTGCTGATGAGAAGGAACTCTTTTCAATGGCTAAAAAGTCAAAGAGAGTAATCTGTCATTTCTTCTTAAATGTAACTGCACGTTGCAAAATTGTTGATAAACACATGGATAGTCTTTCTAAGAAACACTTTGAGACAAAGTTTATAAAGCTGAATGCTGAAAAAGCGCCATTCTTAACTGCTAGACTGAATCTCTTCGTCATACCAACTCTGCTGATTCTAATTGACGAAAAGGTTATGGATCGTGTTGTTGGCTTTGATGATCTGGGAGGGGTGGATGATTTCTCAACAGAAATGCTCGAATGGCGCCTCGCCCGCCCAAAGGGCCTCTTCTACGATGGTGATGTGTCTGTGCCCCCGAGTAACAAGTCAACTAAGAAGCCTGTGCCTTTTCCAACTGAGAAGAGATCCATTAGAGGCAAGATTGATGAGGAATCCGATTCCGATTGAAGGTTCTATTGCATTCTTTTTGTTCTCTAAAATAAACTTTTATAAAATAAAATGAAAATGTTACTTGAAAGTAGTCGTTCATGGTTAATAAGAAAAATATTACTTTTTGTTTTAAATTAGAAACAAGAGAAAAACAATATTTCTAGGCATACTAACTTTCATCATCAGGCTTCCTCTGATGACCAGAGAGGTAATTGGTTTGAGAATAAAATTTCTGAATAACAATGATTTATAATAATTATGCTACAAAATCATTCGAGTGGTCTCAAAGTAATAGGAAGCAGGTAAGCTGAGCTCTTTGTTGGTATCTTGTTTTTAATTGTTTATGTAACTATGACAGCATAATATTCAAGACCACTCTCCAAATTTTAAAAACGTCTTTTTTTTCAGAAGCAAAAGGGCAACTTTTTGTTCCTTCTTCAATTGCAGTTATTTGCAAATAAAAACACAAAAATCTTCTTGGCCGTATGAGGAAAGATTAGGTCCTAAGTGAATGAGAAAATTCTTCTATTGTTTGTTTAAAATGCAATCCCTTTTGAACTCGAATCGATAATATAAAAATCCAAAGGGGTATCTCTTACCCGCCCAAAGTCTTTTTTTCGTACGACACAAGCCAAAACTTTTTTTTAAATTAATTCAAGATTTTTTTTCTTTTGGGAGGGAATCGGTTGATTGGTAGAGAATTAAAAAAAAGTTTAATACAATAATAATAAATAATCTTCTTTTCATGGTACCATAATTAAGAATGGCGACCCCGGGACATGTCGATCGCCCCACTTGATGATAATGTAATGCTCTCCCCTATCTGTAACAACGTAGTTGACTCCGTATTGCCCGTTACCAAGGTGCTTGATGTTCACCTCTTCGCAAGAGATGACAGGACCTGATACGCCAACGTAGAGAACATCGTTGCCTAAAATAATAAATTAACAAACCAACTTTTTCAAGACTCTGAAAAGGGTCCACTAACCGGCATTTTGAGCGTTAACAGTGAAAGAGTTCATTGAGTTGACAATTGCATGGTGCAAGCCCTGGCCAGAGCAAGTGATTCTCTCTGGGTACGATTGACCGAAGGACCTCTGGGGTCCAGTCATGTGACGATTGTTGGTCTGAACTGTCAAATGAGTTGTGTCCATTGAGCTGTACACTTCGCTAGCAATTACTGAATCTCCAGTTACATAGACCTAGAAAAAAGTAAAGTGAGCAATAAGTCGAATCTTATTGGCTGACTGAGGGGAACCAATGAAATCAGAGGACATTAGAAAACTCATTGTGCGTGTGTATTTACTTGTCTATACAAACAAGGCCAAAACTCACGTTGAATGGACTTCCAAAGATTTGCTGGCTGTCTCCGTAGTTGATGGTTACAACGTAGACACCGGGCGCAGTCGGCAGATAGGTGAACTCATAGCCGTCCGGTCTTTCGGTGCAGTTCAATTGGACCTTTGAGGGTCCATCAACAGTCACAGACAACGATCCAGTTCCGGCGTGTTGTGTATTGACAAAGAAGCGACTCCTCTTACCTAAGTCGAGAATAGTATTTTATAGAGAACCCAGTGAATATTGATGAGTTGAGGATAGAAAGTTCAGTTGTGTGTGTGTTTGAGTAAAGTGAATAAATTTTAATCAAGAAAGAATCGATTTCTCTTCAGTCCATCCTCCTTCTGACACCCAAGGTGAAAATAGACCTAGTTGGAATTTGATTGGTTTAGTCATACATACGCACTTGCATGACGTGAATGGTATCTTTTGGATACTCTCTCCTCATTGGATGTTAGGGTGTGGAAAATGTAGGCTAAATGTTCTTTGAGAAGAGAAGATTATTAAAAGATCTTTATTTGAGTTGATGAAAAAGTCCAAAATAATATTTCTCCACAAGGTAAAAAAAGAAAGAAAAACTTATCGTCGAGGGGACTCTAGAAGATATGAGAGAAAAATAGAAAAGAAACAAAAGATTTCGACTGAAAAAGGGACTTACCGACACGACCATTCTTTAAACCGTCACCGGTGGCCTTGACTAGGTGGGCCTCATTGGAGTCCTGTCCAACGAGGACCCTGAAAGGAGACCCGGGAATAGGCATGTTGTTCATGAAGACGTGCACCAGATGGGGGCCATTCTCGTGGGGAGTGAAGCGGACAGCGTGCTCCTCAGCGTTCACTGGATGCACAATGGCGTCCTCCTCACGACCAGATGGCGCCAACACACGAGCCCTTAGGTTACCGGACATTCCGGTGTAGTTGACTGTGAAGGCCGCTTGACGACCGATCTAGAATTAGAGGTTATCTTAGGTACCGGTAGAGCGTAAATGTTTGAGTCCTTGAAAAAGATTTCTGTTACCCCTGTGAGGCCGAAAACCAGGGAGAACCTTTTGAACAGTTCTAAATCGGTCCTTTTACGAACGTTATCTGTGAGATTTTTATCCAACAATGCATGGTTTCTCGGGAGGTATCTTCGATTTTTTAATATCATTTCTAATCATCTTCTATTTATCGTTTCCAGATATATAAAATTGAGATAACCTTGCTCTCAGAAAGATAGCTGAACTGCTTTTGAGAATAGCTCATTGGTGTATTCTTCAACATTTGAACAGAGAACATCTCTCAATTCAATATCAATGATTACTATAAACTAAATAATAGATATTCTTAAATGCAAAGAGAGATTATACCACTAGAGTCTTCATTTCTTCATATCTAATCAGGTCTAGAATCGATGAGATTGGATGCACAGGAAAATGTTCAAGGAATGCAAAAGAGTGTCAATCAATTTTTAGAGATTGGAGCAATATTTCGACATGTGACCCAAACTGAGATACTAAAACTGACGATGAAGAATAAGTTCTACATAATGAAAACCAGGTCTAGCTTCTAACTCCAATATTATTGGCTGATTGACATCGACCAATGAAATTAGAGAATGTATTAATTTTTCTATCTCTATTTTCCTTCTCAAGATGAAGACTCCCAACATCTGCCATTTTTAAAATTACTTTTAGACCCTTTATCCATTATTCCCGATGAGAGTCTTTTGCAATTTAAAGCCTCAAGTTTTAAGGATCTGTAGCTGGAGTTATTCATACAAGACTAGATCAAGAAATACGTGTAAACCAAGATGGCTCGATCCATATCACCGTGATCAAGGTTTAACCCTTTAAGCCCCGGTGTTGCTCCTGAGCAACATTGACTTTTCTTATCGTTATTCATAACATACATAATTATTCTATTTTATTAACTGTATTCTATTGCAAGAGGCAAAGGACCTCATTTATCTTCAAAGAAACCGTGAATATAACTGAAAATTTCTTAAAATTTAATTTTTAACTTAAACTAGTTAACTTTGAAAAATAGGAATTATCATTGAGTTGTAGAGTCGGGTCTTAAAGGGTCAACTGATCTAGATTAGTAACAAGCAACGCTTAATCACTCTCCTAGTCTAGACTTTAGAGCGGGGACAGCGATGCTCACTTGAAGGTTTCTATCTTGCACAGCGGAGACGCTGACCTGGCGAACTTGGTTAGATTGGATCTTCCTCTCCATGCCGGAGTTGGCTGAGTCAGATACGTAAAAGTTGAAAGGGGAACACGGGATGTGCTCGTCGTTAAAGCGAATGGAGCAGGTGTATTCGCCCGGCTCACTGACGCGGTAGGAAACACCGCATGAGCCATCTTTGCGGTCCTGCGGATGAAAGAGAATTATCATCACTTTTTTTAGCTAGGGCTCAAGTTGATTCTGAGTAAGGAGAAAGAGTACATGGAACCAATGAGGGGATACTACCGTCGGATTCTTTTTCATCAAGAGTCTTCTAACCAGACGTGTAGCTTTTGGGATAAAAAGGGTTTAAATTTGAAAGTCTAGATTCCTGATCTTATCATTCTAAATGTGAAATTCTTCTAGGGAGTATTTGGTCGCCACAACTCTCCTCATAAGAGAGACGCTACTTGAGAAAAGGCTAGAAAAGCAGCATTAATTCTGGACATAATCTACCGTGAAGCGACAACAATGAGTAAAGTTAACAGTGTACAAAGAATCAATTTAGAGGAAATATCATCTCAAGAGTGGCACATAGATCTCCCAAAAGTGTTTGCGTAACTTACGTTGGGAAGCTTGAAAGACATAATATATATTAGTGTTGTAATTGGGAAGGGGAGGGGGGATGTCTATTGGTGCACTTAGAACTGGTTACTCACCTCGAAGTCGATCTCAGCCTTACTGGGACCCTCGATGGCGATGGAGAGGCCTCCCGCGCCAGCCTCGCGAGTGTAAATGCTGAATTCGTTTGTGGCGAAGGCCTCTCCGTGTGTTAGGCCAGCGCCAGAGGCGTGCACTTTATGAGCTCCACCATCTGTTATTGGCCCCACAGTGAATTGGAATGGACTTCCTATTAAACAGAGAATGGTTATATACAACAAAAATCGACAGTTATTTTTGATTAATTCCTTAAAGTACGTTCAATTGTTACGATACAAGCAGCCTTAATGATGAGTATATGTCGGTGAAAAGCTTACTATTTTAATGAAGACTACTGCTGAGTAATCGCTGAGAAATCGTATTGAAATAAATGAAAAAGGTTTAAATAGAAGCAACTCACCTGCAATATTATGTCCGCAATTCTTGACAGAGACAGTGTGCACTCCCATTTCTTTGGGTATGAATTTGATGTTATAATTAGACATTCCTTGATCGTAAATATCGCAAAGCTCATTAGCTCCGCTTGGACTGACAACAGTAGCCGTGAGATCTCTCGGATTAACTCCTAATGGTGGAGAGAGAAATTAGAAAGTGGGAAATGTTAACAAAAGTACAATTTATAACGTAGTATATTACTTCTCTAGGTAGATTGCTCTATACTTGAAGTAGTAGACAAGCATATGTTTACTTCTATGGCAACCAATGAAGTGGAGCTTTTTGGGGGGAATCAAACAGAAAAGAAAGGATTACACAAGGACACTCAGGTTATCTTACGGAGATTCATATATCCATTTAGTGAAGTAAGTAGTAAATATTGATAGAAAATAAAAGAACTCAAACTTAGACGCAATTGTAATGAACTTTCTTTCGATAATGTACGAAAGAAGGCTTTCCTTGATCGAGATATTTGATCTATAATTTGAATGTCTTCAGAAGAATGATAGTTTCAAATCGATTAAATTATCTTTTGAAATATATTTTGGTGAGGCTGACATTGTTTTACACCCTACGTCTCAAGTTTTAAGTATTTTTCAATTCACCTTCATACACTTGTGTTACTCTGGAGTGTCATGAGTAGAGAGACCCAGAGGACTAGTAAACTTGTGAAAGTAATGTCTAAATGTTCCCAGGACTATTTCAGAAAGGGACTTTTTGGACCATTTAGGTAATAATCAACTTATTAAGTTTTAAGCGTAGCAACAAGCAATGAGACATCCTCGATAACGTTTGAGCAAGGTTTCAAAATAATAGGTACAGTTTAAATGACTATTTTTATGCGACCTTGGTAGTCCAAGGATAAGTTTTGCAAACCTAAATTAATTCTCATGGCCAAGCCCATTTTCTAATTTCTGAGGTATGGATTTTTGAAGCTATTTTGAGTAAAAAGATTATTTTAAATTCTTTGTCTAGACAGGAGAAATAACTTCACCTTAATAATAAGCACATTTTTCTCAAGTGTTCCTGGCGTATTTAAGAAGTTAGATGGTAAGCGCTTAAAATAAAAAATCAACAGATGACTTATAAAATCATCTATAACAATTATTCATGATAATGTACGCCAGGGGCTGAGAGTAACCCATGAAAACTTGGGAGAAGCATCCTTAGAGAAATAGACTACTCTTAGAATGAGTTGTATTGCACAAATTTCATTTCTTCTGGGTAGATGGATTTTTCAATAAATTCTAATTTTGCGACATAATTGAAGAATCAGAGAACATTATTTTCAGCCTAATATCGAGTAGGCATCTGAGGGATGACAAAGTATGATCGATCATTGGTGGACACAAAATATGAGAATCATGTCTGAACTAACCAGGTATTTTCAAATTCAATTCGCATTGGCTGCCGACAAAAGTGGCATCAGCGACCTCTCTCCTTCGGTAGATGTTCTCCATCATCATGCTGGAAGAGTCTCCGCCGATTTGGACGACGAAGGGACTACCAGGAACATGCTCTTCAGCATACTTGGCGTTAATGACATACGTGCCAGGCTCTGTGGGTCGATAGGTGACTAGGCAGGTGCCGTCGTGATTGTCCACGCAGTCAATGTCCGCCTTGGACGGGCCCTCAATGCTGAGGCTGAGTCCGCCGTAGCCGGCGTTCCTCGTGTCCACAGTGAACTGACACGATGTGTTGGCCATTCCAGCGCTGAGACCTTGGCCAAAGACGCGGACCTTGCGAGCGTTGCCTATCTCCGCCTCAGTGACGAAGATCTTGAAGGGACTATTCGCGATATGACGACCGTTGCGATAGACGTTGACAAAGTGCTCGCCTGTCTCACGCGGTGTAAACGATATGCCCAAGTGGCCGTTCGGCATGCGTTTCAGCATTGTCGGCTGTTCGATGCCCGATGGACCGCGGACTGTGGCTGAGAGCTGGTACAAGTCAGCCTCTGATACTTTTAATGGCACCTCACTTGTTGTCCCAACAGAGACTGCATTGAAGTTCTTTGGCTCACCTGAAATTGTATTACAAGCTTAGTTCATAGATTGAGAAATACTGCTTCAGATAAGAAATAGTGACCATTATTTCACAAAAAAGGCTTGATAAGGATCTTACCAGCGATTCTAGCTTGAAACGGTGATCCGATAATGTGTTGATCTTGAAATTTGACGGTAATGTTATATCCACCAGGCGCCATGGGATAATAGGTGACTGAACAGGTGCCATTCTTATTGTCATGACAGACAATTTCCGCCTTTGACGGCCCTTCAACAGCCAAAGAGAGACCTCCTATATCAATGAGATCGAAATCATAGTTGGAGAGGTGCACTTTCAAGTCTAACAATTTCATAACTTGGAAGGATATTGCTTTGAAATAAGCGATTTCATTTTGTATTTCACTTAAATTTCAACTTGAACCTTGGTAGAAAGTAAATAATCACCTTGGATACCAAATAGATATCTATTACCAATGTATTGTTGTATATATAAAATACACAAATAATGATCTTGGCGAATCATTACAAGCAGACTCTGAATAATTAATTACAAGTGTAAAATCTCTTTTTAAAGTAATCAAAGCGTTTTCACCCTCATAGAAAGTTTTTCTTACTTCCTAGTTAAGGTTTCAGATCAATTTTTTTCATCCAGGATCAGATTGATAAAGGGGCTGAATTTGAAAAAATTAAATATTTTACTGTTAAGTTTTTCTTCAAGAAATTTAAATGAGTTTCTCAAGGCTATGATGAAATTCATATATTTTTTTCTTTTAAAACATGAACATTTGTGTGTCTAGAATTGAGCCTTAAACTCCAATTTAAAAAAATCGAATTCAGTAACATTTCTTGACACCTCTGTGATCCCGATCAGAGATCGAAAGTTGTTCAAATGAATAACGTACCAGCTCCTGCATCCTTAGTGACAAGAGTGAACTCGGCAGGCTCCCCTACGTTTCCGTAGCTAAGGCCTGGCCCATAGGCAGTGACAGAACCGGAGCCGATGGACTCGACGTAGAACTTGAAGGGACTCCCGACAACGGGCACACTATTGTAGGTCACCTCGAGATCGTGGAGGCCTCGCTCAGTTGGCTGGAATTGGGCAGTTACTGTGCCATCGCCGTTGTCGATCAACGCCGGCTGTACAATCATTCCACGAGGTGTGCGTACGATTCCTTTAAAATAATGGGTTTATTCTCTTTTCCTTCAGATTCTTTCTCATAGCGGAAATAATCAGTTTTTTATGAGAATGTGAGTGAAATAAAATTCAGCATGTTATATAATTATTATGATTTTATACGCATATTATATATCCGATAATAAAATAAATATAACCATACGTACCCTTAAAAATATTTATTTGAAATCAGAAAAAAATTCAAATTCAATTTTTTCATTTAAAAAATAAAATTTTCTTTATTTTCGCACTAGACTAAATCAAGTGAGGATAGAAAAGTTCAATCCTTTGAATTAGACACACCGATGAACATGAGGAAATATCGTATCAGTTAAATACTGTGGCCAAAGTCCATAAAAAGACATATACTTATAAGATGGATTATTAAGAAAACCAAAATTCTAAGCGAGCGATTTTGGATTCCTTTACTTGAGACCAGTAAAAAGGTTCTGGGGAAAAATCAAATAATATCCGGTTTCGGCCTCAAGATTTCATTCAACAATAGGCGTTATATTTCCAACTGATTATATTAGTACAGTGTATAACTGAAAAATAAAATCATAAATTATATCCAGCTATACATTTCAAGATATTACATCTGAGCTAAATACCTCGGGGTATTTAGAAAATTAATCTGAGAAAGAACATGAAGTAAACGTATCACATAAGGATTCAGTAAGCCGAAATGTGCGCATGAAAAATAATTTTGAGCAGGACTATCAAATGAGTTTATGTAACTTTCAATATTTCATGGACTTGGATAAACTTCAAGGTTTAGAAATGACATAAGAGAAAAAGAGGTTTTAGAATTTTTAGGATAGGAATAATTTTCTGATGGCCATAGAATAGAACCAGAGGTGTTTTGAGAAAATAATATGTATGAACAAAACACCGTCACCTCTCCTCATTTGATGGAGCACTTCACCCATGAATGATGAGCATTTGAGTTCATTATGAATGGAGCTACTAGAGTCTTACCTGTCAATTTGTCCATAAGATCTGTTAGGAGAAATAATTCATGTCTTTGATGAGGAACACAAAAAAGTGGAAAGCAATATCTTTCTCTAAAGTCATTGATGAGTCTTGACCGATAATACTGCTTGAGAATATAAGCACAAGTATCCAAATCAATAACCCCTTCATGAATGTGATGCAGACTCAAAGTTGACCACTTGACATGAAATAATTATGATGTATTTTGAATGAAGAATGATTCAAAGACTAACTTTGCCAACTTGAGATTCAATTCTTAAGCTTGCTTTAAAACAAAAAAGACGTATTTTAAAGATGACTCACCTTCAACCTGGGACAAAGTAGGCCCGACGGGCAGTTTAAAGTCGACAGGATGAAATCCAGTGGAAATCGACGAGGTATGAATGGGTATCGAGTGTTGCGGTGGTTGAAAGACATGGTCCTCCTAAAATGTCCGTTGCAACATTATTACCGGAACTTACAACTTGTGCAAAAATCATATTCTCCCACAATTAACTCACAACAAATTGGGTGTTTATTTCACTAGCGCTGACAGCCTAGATAGAAAAGGAGCCAAGTGTAAGGATTGGTAATTGAAGTGATGAACAATGCATGAGAGATTCTTTAAATGAAATAAGAACAGACATTTTTATTGGATCTCAAGGCAACTCAGATACTTTATGCATTTGAAGAACTCAATCCATATTTTAGATATATCTGAAGGATAGATGGAAAGTATATTTGATGAAATAATGAGAGCAGATACAGGTAAACAAGGATTTAACATTTAAAAGAGTTGTCTGGTGTTTTAATTTAACACATTTAGATTAGAAAAATATATAATTTCACCTTGGTTACTTTATAAGAGAATAATTTATAATCAAATTGTTTAAGAAAACAGACGTAATTACTAATAGAGTCAGTTTGATTTGGAAATAATCTGTCATGATATATACCACTAGACAATAAAAAATATCAAGGCCCAAAATCAGAAGATATTTTATGAAACTACTATTTTTCTCAAATGAAAAATGTAATCAAGACAACATAATTAGAAATAAAAAATCTCTGATTCATAAGTAGGGCTACCAAAATATTCCTTTGATAAAAATAATTTTTTGGCTAGAAAAAAGTCGAAAAAGTCCATTTTAGAAATAATCATTAAAAGTTGGCTTTTATATAAAATTTAGGCATTTATTGAATCAGAATCAAGATTATTATCCGGTGTGAAAGGCTTGCGATTATTTTTTGAAAGATTTGGCCAATGAAAGGTCTTTCTAAATCTCCTACCGAGAGGGCTAAGCAAATTTTAACAACTTTTTCTTTGCTTTTACTGATAAACAAATAAAATAAATCAAAGTCCATTTTAGTTCATTGAGTAGCCCTAATGCTAACATTGTAACTAAGTGGCAAAAATGGAAGTTATTAGTAATAACTAGGGCTACCCAAAATATGCAAAATAAAAATATGCATTTTTTAAATCTCAAATTATGGGATAATATTTTTTTTATATGCATAAAAATATGTACTCTCAGTTATTGTATAATAAGCTTTAAAAAGTTTAAATTTATAAAAATTATTTTTATTGTCAACAAAAATTGGCAATAGTCTGTATTAGAAAAAGATTTTTGACTAGATTCGAGTACATCACAGCACTTTTAGCATTCTTGACAATTATTCCATCGTCTTTCATATCCGAAAAAACTCTTCTGATAAGAATTCTGAATGTTCTCTTGTCTTGACTTTCAATGTTTTTATAGACGAAATAAGGTCCTTCCTCAAATTCAGCTCTCACTTGATTGGCGCAGTTATGTACCAAATAAGACAATGCAAATATCCATAGATAAGCCTAAATTTCCTTGGGTACTCTCTAACGTATTTTTGCCATGATGAAATGACTGAAGTAAACAAAGAATCCTCATTTATTTAAAAAAGCGACAGTCACATACTAATCATTTTTTTCATTATTTGTAACAAAGGTTAGCCTATGTCTATGAAGCAATCTCATTGGTCGATAAGTTATACTTACACATCGTATTTTCAAATCCCAAAAAATATGCATAAAATATGTGTTTGCTCTAAAATATGTATAAATATGCAATCGCATATTTTTAACAGACAGTTTCCAAGACCTGAAAACCTTTTTTTTATTATCAGTTATCAGTTTAGAACAACATACTGAATTTTGAAAAATATGCATTGGGTAGCCCTAGTAATAACTTATTACTCAAAATAGCAAAAATTAATAACTGTTGTTTAGTACTCATTTTATTATTAGAACATGTTATAGAAAGCAGCATCCAAGTCAATTAACTAATGTTCAGCAATATAAAAATAGAGGTCCCAAGATAAATATTTCCATTTTGAATAAATTTTAATTCGCTAAATTTCTATATTTAATCTCAGAAAAAATGACGTTGAAAATTAAAACCTAGACGGATTTTTAAGACTTTTTATATTTTTTAGTTTCTTGTTGACATTCAATATAATTTTTTCAAATTTCTCGTAATATAATTATTATCATGGTTGTCAAGACTAATTAAAATAGAGTATATCTAGTAATTGACCCGTCTTGAGTATATGGGGAATTCTAGAGGGACTGGTTGATTGAATGCTTCTATTTTAAATGTTAGTTCTGGCCAAATATGCACCCATTTTTCAAACAAAGTCAGAAAAATGAATCTGCTTTATCTTGAAACTTTATTATAAAAAGTCCCCAGGTTGAATTGAGGATAACTAATGCCTTAGAATCACAAATTACAGTGTTCTTTTCTAGCATTCCGATTTGAGCAAGTACATTGAACGTAATCCGCGAGGAATTCGCTCCCATAATATAAAAGTGAGTAATTCATAAATAACTGTCTCCATAATTAAATTAACTTTGTCAAAATCTTTAAAGCTATTTCTCTATCAACTCCTCCGAGGTCTTGCATTCTGTCACGACCGACATATTCTCCACAGGGACTTGAAGCCTCAGAATTTATTGATCAGCCAAAAGGGCGAACTGAAACTTGCCGACTTTGGGTTAGCCCGTGCAAAGAGTGTCCCTTCCAGAACCTACAGCCATGAAGTAGTCACTCTCTGGTATCGTCCACCTGATGTTCTACTCGGCAGTACTAGTTACACAGCCTCTCTAGACATGTGGTGAGCAGACAAACTTGGTTCAGAAATATTCATTTTTTCCAGTTTTGTTCTCTATTTTTTATTCCATATTCCTACATTAAACACAGAGATTTTACTAATATGGAGGACAGGATTTTTTTGCGCCCAAGATTAAAATATATTTTCACCAAATTTTGAATTTTGCATATCAGTATTTTAAATTTTTTCTTTTTCTAGAGAATTTTATCTAGATTAGTAATATTTACCAATTTTTGTGAAAATAATATATATTTTTTTGGCGCAGTTAATATTGTGCCTTCCAAAGTAGGTGTACTGAGTTGGATGATGTAGCCTAAATCTCAATTAGAAGCATATATTTCATATAACAGGCAGTTAAAATAATTTCCAAGTACCCTAGGAACAATAAAATTACTTTTTCCCATGAATATAATAAGTTATTATTATTAACTAGGGTTACCAAATGCATATTTTATATTCAGAAATATTTCCTGATTTACATATTGCAAAATAATATACGTTTTTTACTCGGTAAAAAGTGTACATTTTGCATATTTGTAAGATTATTGTGCATATTTTTGGTGGCCCTATAATGAAAATAAATTTGCAACCCCATTCTCTAATTGGGTGATTCATCGACGGAACCCAATGATGTGAATGCTGCTCTTTTGACTTTACAACTTTTAAAGACAACTGAAGAAGGGAATGATCCAACCAGTCCCGAAACGTCTTGTCCAAAAACCCCATTGTTACAACTATTATTATTCCGTCGATTGGGAGTCCCTCATTTCCATCTTTAATGATGTGCAAAGAAACTACCCTATTGTACAACCTATTTTTCCCGAGGTTAAATATAGAAATTCATTCTATCAAAATCTATTTCAATTATATCCTGATGAAAATATTTCATTTAGATCTTCTGTACGTACGCACATTAAAAATATGCATTATACATTTTTTAATGTAAAAGAAACATAAAAATATGTCAAAGATTGGGTTAAGCTCAACATTTCTATAATTGAAAGTTATCAAAGTTTAAAATCTAAGTAATCATAAAGATTCACAGATTATTTTTTTCCAATCAAACTCAAAAATATCGGAATTTTTATTTTTTCGTTTATAATAAAATAATGAAATTTGAAAAAATGTAATTAAATTTAACTAAAAAGTTATGACCGTTTGACTGAATGTTCCATATATGGAACGCCGGAACTTAACGGGTTAGCACATTATAAGATATTCTTAAAGAAAATTTCCACGTGCATTTTATTTTTACTCTAGAACTTGAAATAATTTCTAACCTTCTTCCAGGGGTGTTGGATGTATATTCACCGAACTAGTGTCTGGTGTTGCAACCTTCCCAGGATCTAAAGATGCTGTAGATCAACTCAACAAGATATTCCGAGTAAATTGAAACTTTAAAATAACGTTTCCCTTCTAACCATTTAAACTCTCATCAAGATTATGGGAACCCCAACAGAGAAATCCTGGCTTGGAGTAACGAAACTGCCACAATATAATCACTTAATTCTTGGCCATCCATTGCGTGTTGGAAATCAGAAAAATCATAATACTCACGAGGAAACTGACCAGTCAAAAACGAATCATGTGAGCATTCATCTTAATTTCTTATCAGATATTTTCTGTTGGCCTAAAGCTGAATTAAGCCTGTTAATTCACAAGAAGAAACGGGAAAGCCATTTTATTAAAATTTATCAAAAAAAATATTTTGCGTTGCTCAGAATATCTCAGAGAAATTATTTTTGTTAAGGATCCCATATTTCACAAAAAATTTGAATTAAATATGATATCTTCATCCTCGGATAGGCACTTGACACATAAACTTGCTCACTAGTCGAAAATCTATGTACTATACTAAATTCTTTCATTCAAGACGAAATAAAAACTCCAAGAGAATCTTTATTAAACTTTATGCAATACTTTTCTAACTTGTTGATAGATTTTTTAGTTAACTAGAATTTCACATAATGAAAGCTCACGAAGCTTAGTTGAGAACTTTCACTGCATATCCAAAGAAAGAATTTCGCGTGAAATTCAAACTCTTAGGAATTTTCATTGCAGCTCATAGCGTCATATTTGAACCTAGATTATAGCTGTAGAATTTTTGAATTTTTTACTTAAGATTCAACAAACTGAGGAATAATTCTTTTGGTAAAATTTTTAGACGAAACCTATAATTATTTGGCATCAAAATGAATGCCGGTATACACCAGACAAAATTATCTTTCGATCAAATAAACCTCACAAAGATCTGATCACATTTTTAAAAACAAATAAATTTGCAATTTATATCGTCAAAGATTTTGTGACATAATTAAAAAATTATCTTGTAGAGTCGACACTGAATTTGAAATATTATATATCATTTAGGAAATCGAGTTTAGATCTAACTTGATCAAAAACTTCATCCATGGTGAAACTTGAACCGCTCAAAAACTTCATCCATGGTGAAACTTGAACCGCTCAGAACATATTTTTTACATATATGGATAAGAAAACCTCAAGCTTTGGAAAAATTTCAAAATTCCTTAGTTGATGAACCTAGTTTGATTTTTTAATGCTGCTTTTAATGTTCCAGATCTAGTGTGTTTGAAAACTGCACATTTCAAAACCTCGTAAGAAACCCTTATCCTTAGTATGAAAGTCGAGAAAGTCATAAACCTTTTTATGTCTCTTTTTATCAAATCCCAAAGTCTCTGACTCATCGATCCTCTGACGTTGACGCTTTTATTTATGACTCTAGCACGCATCCAGAGCTATTTTTTATAGTCCTCCCTCCATTCAATGATAGAGAAGAAATTCCTTTCATAACAGACAATAGTTTTTATAGATAGCCCTTGTGTATCCCTACTTAATAACGGTTATGTCCCATGGTTACATTTACGTACAGATGAGTTGAACTGAAGTAATACATTTTCATCGATTTCACTTGGGCGAAGGGGAATAAAATTTAAAGCTATCATTCATGGCACACATTTCGGAAAGGAACATCGCGTTTCATGTCTTAATGAACATTTTGATTGAATATCTGAAATTTTCTCAATAATTACCTTGGATAAAATTCGATTAAATCTTTTCTCCATAAACATATAGATAAATGTCCAAGAAATATGATGTAACGATTTCTTGGAAGATGATTTTTCCTTAGTCTCCAAGATTTTATGCCCATAAAACATTATATTTTCTTATTTGTATGTTTTTCTCCAAAAATACTCCGATACTTTAAAATTGTAGGGATTCTGATGAAAAGTGCACAGAGTAAGCTTTACCTTGTATAATATATGGGCCTAATGAGGAAATTAAAATCGCTAATGTCTACAGGATTTAACCCTTACTTTCCCGTTGTAAATTTTTATGAATAAATATTTTGAGTTCTAGAATCTTGAATCAAGTTTTGATTATTCTCGTTCCCTTAGTATCTAGACTCTAAAAATAAGATTAAGACACTTAAGACCTTGGACACTGCTTGAAGGAAAACGATTAAACCCAGTCTTTCATTGTGGTGAATATTTCTTGCTTAATTTTCGAGATTAGGAAAAACATGTCACACCAAATTCAAACCAAGCCCGTAAAAGTCACGTGTGCACTGAATCTTATTTTTAAAGAAGAAATCTTTGGAATGGAAAATAGGGGCTCATATTCCCAGAACTCAGATCCAATTCCAAACCTATTTAAGGTTTGAAAAATTAATTTTTTTCTATTTTCTTAACCCTTCGTATTGTTCATTTATCACCACCATAGATTTAGAAGGAAGGCTGTACTGAATCCTAGAAATTTAAGTTGAACACTTTCCGGTAGGTATATATGCACAAAAGAATCGCTACGTGCTATCACCACATTCTCGCATAGCCTATCTCTTTTATAATTTTGTAAATGAAACCAGTTTCAATCTTAAACTCTTAACATGTGCAAGAAATTTAAAAAATATGCATCCTTCCGCATTCATAAGCCTAGCTGCTTATCGTGGATGAA
This sequence comes from Gyrodactylus salaris, assembly GCA_000715275.1. NCBI lineage: Eukaryota > Metazoa > Platyhelminthes > Monogenea > Gyrodactylidea > Gyrodactylidae > Gyrodactylus > Gyrodactylus salaris. The sequence goes on from KL567312.1 coordinate 33,998, forward strand.
TATAATTTATAAAAAAATTTAAAAATCTTTATCTTGACCATAATATATGCTAGATGTACTAAAAGCACTTCGCTGCGACCGCATCCGTTGTGTTCGCGATGGGTCTTATCCTATTACATTTTTACGTTACTAGAAATTATTTCTTTCTCTTCATTGATTCATGACTTGATCGGAAGTACATGTATTTCGGTTCTATGATAACTTTAATTGATATTTTCGTTGTTGACATACCATTTGTTCTTAAAAGAAGAGCTATATTGAGAGGGAGGCCTTTCTTAGAAGTTGTACAATGTCATAGTGAGAAAAGAATTTCAAAAAAGGATATAGATATCAAAGAATTTTGTCAAAAAACCACCCGATTAACAAAAACCTACTGAAAATGAAAAAATAAGTAGTATTTCACCAAAAGCATTTGTTGGTTCCCACCTGAGTATCGATTTGAAGGTTAAAAGCAAAATAATTCTAGTTATTTTTAATAATTTGGAAAAATATAATAGGAATGAAACCTTATTATGTTGATAGTATCAGCTTGTTTTTTTATGATTACAATAAATCGATATATTATGTATAGCTTTTTATGACAATACCAGAGTGGCAAAAACCATAAAGATTTTATCAAATAGAGAAGATGAATTTTTATTATTTTCCTCTTAAATGTTCATACTAAATTATACGATTTTCCCCATGTGATATCTTTATAAAGTTTAAAAGAAACATTTCATTAAATCTCATTTAAAAGGGCACTCTGAAAGTAAACCTGTCACATTTTAAAAGAAATTACACTTCTTATATGGATTGGCAATCGAGATACTTGTACTAAGAAAATATTGCTCAGTTTGAAATAAACTCGTTTCACCGACAACATCTCTCAAATTGTTCTTTACAATGTCTCTTGGTGTTTTCAACTCAGACTCTTTTGTTGCATTATAAATGCTGAATGATTGTTGATCTACCTGACAGAATTAGCCAGAAAATTCGTTCTAGGAAAATAGTTTATTATCTGAATTCCATCAGTTAGCCAATAACGAACAATTAAAATTGAAATAATACACACTAGTATTTTCTATGAAACTATTGAATGGAACCTTTATCAAGAAACTTGCTAAAAATTATTATTCTCTGTAAATTCTTTAAATTCTTTTGAAGAAACGGGAATTCAATTTTCTTATTTGCATAATCGTTGCAAATTGACATAAGAGTTGTC
>KL567313.1:0-14512 GCA_000715275.1 Gyrodactylus salaris
GGTGGAAGAAGTTCTTAGAAAGCAGTGGAAACTACTTTTGTTAAATAAATTTATTTTTCAATTTAAAAAATACGACATTACTTTCCGATCGACCTAATACTTGATTTTGGCATTGTTTTGAAGATTTTTACGATTCAACATTGAAATTTATCCAAGAGAGAAAGAATTACTAAAAATCTTGCAAAGTTTCAGAGTTATCATCTTCCAATGTTGAACGAGTGAGAAAAATTAAAAGAAAAAAGTTGAAACTCATTAAATTACTTTCATCCTCCTTCCGAGCCTTTTCTTCCTCGTCCTTTTCGTCGTCTGCGTCTTCATCGTTGTCATCGTCGTTGTCCTGGTCGTCGAGATCGGTCAGTTTGAAGGAGCGTTTTTTTGACATTCTATTGAGCAAAATATAAGTTGGACAGGGATACCAAAGTAATGAAGCGTAAAACTTTTGGGGGGTTTAAAAGAAGGATTAACCCTCCTAGGCCCACAGAAACATTATTGATACATCTCACTAGAGGGCTCATAACTTTTGCATCTCAATAATATTAGGTTTCGAAAATACAGCTGTTTGAAATTTGCGCGCGAAAATAATTTGAATTTTTTTTTCTCTCAATTTTCAATTTTATTAAATCCAGAAACTGCTATAACTTTTCTAATTCACATTCAAAAGTGTTCAATTTTTCCCTTAGTAGATTGCACATCAAATGATATGCCAAGTTAAAAATATTCGATCTGGTAACTCAGATTTCGGAAGAATTTGAGGTTTACGATTTTTTTTCGTAACTTTAAAACGAGGTTTAAGTAGAATAGACCATATATAATCAATTGGATTCGCCTTTATTGCAAGTCTTCTTTTAAAACGAGATCTCCACGGTGCATGATAAAATCCACAATTTTTAGGTAATAATTCTTTAGAAAATTCGCTCAAAGTTGCGGTTTAGCAAGGAAAGCTGTACTTGAGTTGTACAGAGATAATTCAGGAATAGTCAATAGTTCTTCTGAGAAATAATTGTTTTTTGCTTAAATCATAGAAGAAGAAAAAGCTTAAATACAGAGCCTCGTATATGAAGCATAAAAATGTGCAAACTTGGTTAGCAGAGAGAAAACAAAGACACGAGAGAGTCCAAGTCTGAAGACTTTTTGTGGCAATCACTAGCACTAATGTCTTTAACCCTAGAATTCTAGTGGACATGTTTCAGTGTTTTTTTAAGCTACTAGACTGATTTAAAAATATTCATCGAGGCTGGAAAAAGGGTCTTATTTGAGAAATTATAGACTTGAGTCGATAAAATAGGGTAATGATCTTTTAAACTAAATCAACACCTAAAGACATCCTAATCTCCATATAAAAGGTACACCAGATAAATGTTTTAATTTTTCTTGAAACAAAAAAGTTAAACTTTGAACGGCAACCATAAAAATTGTTTCCCTGTGTGATAATAGGGCCAAATTTTAATTTTCTGAATTTAAATAATGATGTGATATATTCTTAAAGAAAAACATGTTTTGAATATTGAAATCAGAAATTTCTGGATTAAAATAACCCCATCAGCCATTTTGAATTTTATAAATTTCTAATCTTTCTAGAATTCTTTGATCAGGGCACACAAAAAATTACCAAAACATTGACATCAAGTAATAAAGAGATCCCAAGACCCTAGGTGTGGTCAACATGGTTATTCAAAATACTTGGAAGAGTTATCTCCAGCGCCACTAGAAGAGGCCTTTTTGGCGTCCTCTCTGTTTTCCTCTTCAGTGGCCAGCTTCTTCTGGACCATGACGTTGAATAGGTTCATGGTTTTGTTCAATTTACTAAATTCCGCTTCAGCCTCGTCCTCTTTCAGGAAACGATAACTGACCTACGATAAAAATTAATATGGTAACATCAACAAATCCACTAGAGACTGTGCCGTGACTTGGATAGGTCATGAGAAGACTTTTAAAAGGGATAAAGCTTCCAATTTTTTTACAAAATCTAAATCTGTATTTCTCGAAATTGAAGGATCTGGATAAACCTCTTTCAAAGATGAACCACACCCAACAGTGGCCGATCTGAAAGTTTCTTTCCTATTTTCTGTTTACAATAATTAATTATATTGAGAGTTGAAAATTGATGTCATTTCAAGTTAATTATTATCAGGTTGTTCGTAAAGTAATTGCATTTTTTAGCAAAATTTATAATAATTTCTTTTCTACAGTCTTTCCTAAGACTCATCAGTAGGGCTACCAAATGCCTTTTTTTATAAATTGATATGTTGTTAGTTAGCTCTCAAACAGTACTCATCAGTTTTTTCATCAATTAAGAAAATCTTTCATTTTATTCATCAATGAATTAATTTTTTGGCTTGTAATAAATTTTCAATTCTAATTGTCCTTGGCGATTCAAAACTTTCGTTGTCACTTCACTCATTATTGATAATGAATCTTATTTAATCTTAATCAAGGTTGAATTGTCTTCAAAATAATACCTTGTTCACCCTCAAATTATAGCAACAAAAAATGTAGTACTCTAGAGAAAATAAATGCAATTATTTTCCCAAGAACCTAATATTTTCTCAATGCCAAAATTGGCAATAAATATCGACTGAAAATTGTTCTCTGATTGAAAATATGCACAAATAATTTTAATGTGTATTTTCAATGAATAACATGTTATTTAACCCTGAAATTTCTAGGTAAGCGGAATATTTTATATCAAATCTCAAACCCTAATGAATCATTCATGTGATGCCCTTATGATTAATAGAACTCGTGAACCATCTCCAAATACTTTATAAATACTCGTCAGTAGGTTGAAATTAATTAATAAAAAACATACCTCTGGATTCATTTTGTACCAATCCTGAATGGGATATGCATCAAAATTCCCATCCTTTGTCTGACAAAATAAGTAGTAGTCAACATTTTCAGAGACACTTCCCTCGCGAGTGCCACGAAACCTCTTTGCCGTTTTACCCTTACCAACGGTCATCAGCCAGGGCTGGTCTTCGGGGTTATATTGCTTCTTGTTGAAGCTGTACTTTTTCATTTTCGTTTCAAATCTTGCCTCCTTGCCATACTCGGACCCGGCGCCCTTAGTCGGACCTTCGGGGATGTTATTAGCGCTCTTGAATTGTCTAAGATTATTCTCCCTTTGCATAAAGATTTCTGTCGGGTTTGTTGTTTTATTCTGTGAAAACTCCACCTTGTCACTGTCGTGGAAGCGAAGAACGCTAAACTTTCTGTCTTTTCGACTAGGAACACGGACATGCATCTCTCTGAGAACAGTACCTTTGCTGGGCACGGGTTTTTGAACGGGTGTAGAGATAGTTGAGCTCGTGGTTGGTCTCTGGTTAGAAATCATTGGGGAGCGTATCTTGGATGTTGATTGAATTGTTTTATTGATCACCTTGATGGAGGAGCCATCTGTAGATCTAATGTACATGAGGTTTTGCTGGGGATTTGTTTGATTTGTTGTAGGGGTTGCTGAGAAGCGAACGATTGGTACTCCCGTAGGATTGGGTTTTGAATTGGAACTAATACCGGACATTTTCTGATAATCTCTTGATATTATTATAATGGAAAATCTAATATTTTGATATGAACTCTAAAGTCATTTATGCAGAATTTTTACTCGAATTATCGACATAATTAAAACAGTTGATTTACTTCAAAAATCAATATTTTTCTTAAATCAAGTGTTCATTTTGAATTAATGTCTTTCGTTCCAAATTTTCCACCATCTCTGGTGCGGAAAATCAAGGATGATAATGAAGAAGGGACGAAAAAAAGCAAGGAGGATTTCAAGAGGATGAAGGAGATTGAGGAAGCCAGAAAGCTAGCCGTAATGCCAGCCATGAAAGACGAAGAAGGTCATGATATAAATCCACACATTCCACAATATATTATGCAGGCACCCTGGTACTTTGGCTCCCTCACTCCAACCCTCAAGCATCAAAGAGACGTCAAAGCTTACGGAACAGAGAGTAAAGCATCCAGCCTCAATGATTGGTACATAAAAGGTCCTCCAGCTTCTTCTAAACGAGCCAAAAACTACGTTGAAGGAGCCTGTGAAAATTGTGGATCTCGGACCCATGTAAAAAAGGACTGCTTAGAGAGGCCTAGGAGGTTGGGTGCCAAGTTTTCCAATAAAGACATTGCTCCCGACGATGTTGATCAGAAGAAACTCCATTTTGATTTTGATGGAAAACGTGATCGATGGAACGGTTATGATTCTTCTGAGCATGTTAAACTTATGGAGGAATTTACTAAGCTTGAAGAAGCTCGCAAGTTGGTCAAGGCTAAGAAGCTAGAGGATAAGATTACCGAGGCGTTTAGAAAACCAGAAGGTTTGGTGAGTGCTTTTAATCATTACAATGTTTCGTTTTACAGTAGAGTGAACCAAGAAATATATATTCGAGGAATAATAGGATTTCCATGTAGTTTAACGTCTCTAGATCGATACTTGGTTTACACGAGTTGCTAATTTTCATTCCCCAACTGTCTTGGTTCAAGATCTCATTTTCGTAAGACGTACCTAAGACTGTCTAGATTTTGTCATTGTTTCAAATTTTCATGAATATCATAAATTCTAAGACTTCACTTCGGTTGATTCAAAATACAACTTAGAATAAACCATAAGGAATCGATATTTTTGAGGAACTCATTTAACATTCAAAGGGTTTATTTTTGGTTATTAATGCCAACTTAATATTAACCCAAGAGACTGAACTTGATTTCATTTCTTCAGCAAGAGCCCGGTGCTTCAGCCTCTGCGCCCACTCTAGACGAAGGAATGGAAGAAGACGAAGACAGGTACGGTGATGATATAGACATGCCCGGGCAAAGATTCGACACGAAACAACGCCAATCAATCAGAAATCTCCGTATTCGAGAAGATACCGCAAAGTACCTGTTCAATCTCGATCCAAATAGCGCATTTTACGATCCAAAAACACGTGCTATGCGCGAGAATCCCTTTGAGAATACTGGGAAGCAGATTAATCAAGTCCCATTCGCTGGCGACAACTTTATTCGCTACAACGGTGACGCCATAGAGTTCTCAAAGAAGCAGGTCTTTGCCTGGGAAATGCACGACAAACTCGGCATTGATGTCAACCTACAGGCAGACCCCACCAGAATGGAAATGCTGGCGCAAAAGATTCATGAAGCAAAAACAGAGGTCCAGAGTAATATGAACGAGGAGATTATCAAAAAGTATGGCGGAAAGGAGTACCTGAATAGTATACCGAAGGAAATTATTCACGGGCAGTGGGAAACTTATGCAGAGTACACTCCAACTGGCAGAATCATAAAGGGCTCTGAAAAGGTCACTATGAAGTCTAGATTTGAAGAGGATATCTATGCTAGGAATCATACTTCAGTATGGGGATCTTTTTATCATAATAACCAGTGGGGATACAAATGTTGCAAGTCGTTGATCAGAGAGTCTTATTGCATTGGCTCTAAAGCCAATGAGACTAATGAAATCTCCCAGAATATTAATCCGCCAACTAGTTTATGTGTGTGAGAAAGTGTAAATAAAAATGATATTTTAAATTAAAAAGAGAATTTTCTATACTTTAGTTAGCGTAAGTTCCAGACTTGAAACTTGGAAGCAACTATCCAATTTTTTGAATTAACGCGTTGCATCTATTGAAAAATCAGTTTAGTTAACTGAACATGACTTTAAATCATTCAATTTATTCATTTTATTCAAAAAATCTGAAATTTTTGTTACAATCCTCTTGAAATGGAGCCTATTCAAGTTTATGAGAATAATAAGGAAATACTAAAAGGGATGAGAAAGATTAAGGAGTTACTAACCGATAAAGATTTCTCTGCATCAGATTTGGTACATTTTCTGTCGGAAGATTTAAATAAAACAAATCAAGATTATCGAAAGATTTTGGTAACACTTTCAATTTAAACTTCTATAGAACCCTCTAAATAGAAAGTTGTTAAAAGTCAAACAGTCCAAATCGAACGCAGACAATAAACTAAATAAACAGAAGACTCCATTCAACAAGGTAAAAATAAATCCGACAGCCTTATGCCTCTTTCATTCCCTGATGAAAAGGATTTCAGAAAACGAAGAGAAGCTGACTCTCCTTCAGAATGAACTGAACCAATCTAAATTCACACAGGACAGTCAGAATGGTAAAAGAATGATGAACAGAATTCGCTTGCTCGAACATGAAAATGAGGAATTAGTAAAGTCCAACAATCAGACCTCAAAGAGGCTGAAGACAGAGCAAGAAATCTTTTTAAGGAAGAAGTTGGCCAATCAATTAATCAAAACCAATGAAAGTAAGTTTTTTGAACACTTCTGAGATGAGGGCATGTTCGACCCAAATAGCTTGGAAAATATTGTCAGTCAAACAAAAATGAGTTGGAGGTGCTTTCTTCGGAATGTCCGACTTTTCTGTTGAGTAAAAACAAACCAATCTGAGAAATAATGAAACATCCTTTTGTGTAAAGAGTAGTTTATTCTTAAAATACATGTACACCTCAATTTAGTGTTTCTTTTACAAAACATTTCAACTCCAAAGTCAACTGGGGTGAGAAGTGACCCCATTCCAGGGCTACATAATAGAATGAAGAAAATTTGATAAAAAATTCCCGTCCTCTAGCTTCATATGTTTTAGAGACTCGTTAAAATCTATTCTTATATAAGGGCTAATATTTAATGAAGCAATATTATTGGTTGATGTGTTCAAGAAGAAAAGGAAAATCATGGATTTTAAATATGCGAAAAATATGTAAATTCATTAGAATATGAATACTTGAAACTTTTAATGCTTTCCTTGTAAAAATGTAAATTTTCTAAGTTTTTGGCCCAAAAATATTTTCTGCATGTCTTGTAATTTTTTCCGACTGCACATAAAATAGGAGAAAATTATTGGGATTAATTTCTATTTTATTCATTCTTGAAATGTACGTCATGTCTTTCTTTCGTAAGGATAAAGCTAAAAAATATCTTTAAAATTCTAGACAACACCACAGTTGTTCATTATTTAAACATTTCAACTGGATATAATTTAAAGACATGACTTGAATAATTCATAAAATAAAGTTTGAATGGAATTAATAATTAAAATTTTTTAAAAATACATTAGTAATATTATATATATTTAGGAAAATGTATGACTCTACTTATAATACAATTTGAGCAAGAAAAATTGACATCAAAGCATTGATTTTTCGATAATTTTGAATGAATTATTTTACTCTCGATTTCTTAAATAATTAAATAGTTTGTTCATTTGATCACAACCTCGACTTTTATGAAGAGTGGTGGGCAATGAAAATGATAACCTCTATCCTGGTTAATCTAATATTAATCAATATAGCCTTAAATTACATGGAAATGATATTTAAGGAAAATGCTCTCATTTCTACCAACTTGATCAGATCCTATCTTAGTTTGATATCAATTTAGAATCAGTTGTATACCACCAAAGAAATACTTTTTTATACTTGAAGGTAAAAAGGATATTTTTTATGTTTTCATAATGTAATTTGAAAGAAATTGATTTGGATTTTTTTCCATCTTCTAAGCGATAAGAAATCTCGTCAAATGGTAACCGTAAACATAGATCCAATCAAAATTTCCAAAAGTAATAAAAATGGGTTAATAAAAAGCACCCATTTCTAAAAATTTAGTCAAATCTTTGATATTTTTCAGTTCCCTTTTCCTGCTTAGTTACAATAATAATCAGAGTTAATTATCTAGACGTTGAACTAAAGCGCACTAAGCCGGCAGTATGACCGTTTTATGATCCAAAGGCACTCTCAGGGTCTACATTTGGTATTTATCATTTTGACTCTTAACTTTTAAACATTGTGAGTGTCAGTTCTCTGTCACTCGAGATGCATTTTCAAGATTATAGTTACCTAAAGAATATTAGGAAAACACTCATTACGGATTTTTATGGGTTTGAATTGAATAATAACGACAGCTTGCAATTCGTACTGATTGTGGATGTATTTGAAGTTGATTTCAAATATCAAAACCCATAGAGGGGCATAAACGTGGAGAGTTTATGCAATCTTTAACGATTAGATCAGCATGATTAATTAATAGAACTATCAATGTGAACTACACTGTATGGTCGAAAGAAGAAAGTGATCAAACCGTCTTTGAAAATTCTCGAATATTCCCAAGATTAAATCTATGAATAATTCATCTAGAATTATATCTGCTTCTAACAAGCTATGAAAATGAGGCTGTAAAGTTTTCCGACATAATCGAAGGGATCACAGAGAGAAAAGCGTTGATCAAAGACCGAATTGACACCCTCTCCAAGTCTGCAGATCAAGACTTTCTGAAGCAGCTCTACAACACGTCGATTGACGACTGCCAGGTGGAATTCACCCATCAGACAGACTATGAAGATGATGACGAGAATGAGGCTCAATCCGTCTCTAACCTAGAGGATCTTGACAACGACATGAGCACTCAAGATCAAGCCACTCCAGAGTCAAAGACATGCAATGGGGAATACGACATGCAATATAATGATCAAGAAATTGAGCAACTTGATTATGAGGAGGACTTGAGTCAATGAGTTTTTGTAAAAATAAATTTATCACCTTTTAAATATTGCGTTTAATCAAGAATAACTATTACCTTCTATTGATAATCATTATGAATCATTGAAGGTTGCATAAAAGGGGCAAGCTCTGCTAACCTCTTTTAGGGTATCTTAAAAGCAAAAATTACATTTTGGTGGATTAAATTTATCAAGTGGTAAAAAGGATCACAAATGTTGCTTGGATCTTCAATGCCTCCCTCCTTTGTTTTTAATATTTTCGATAAGGCCTATAACTAGGGCCACAAGATACATTTTCAAAAACTGCTCTATAGTTAGATAGCTCTCAGGAACTAAGAAATCGACTCTCAGTTCGTAGAAGAGCTCTCATAAAAATGCACTTGGTTTTTTATGCCAATCAAATTGGAAGGATATTCTTGTGTGGTATGAATCATAGTCCCCACAGATTTACTGACGGTGCAATTACTAATTAGCCAATAAAATCACTAGAACCCAATGGGATAATAGCTTGGTCAGAAATTCATTTCAAAATTTCTAAGACAAGACCTTTACACCGGAGAATCTAAACCGTCATGTGTTTCTTAATCAGAATGAAATAATTCGATTTTGTCATAATGTCTGTCCAAGTTATGAAATTGAGCTGTACAATGTACATCCTCTTTCAATGAACTTTAAAAGTTCTTACAGCAGCAGAATCAAGTCCGTAAGCAACTCCTTCGTACTCGTGTTTTTAATGAATATTTATTTTTAGTTCAAGTTATCGATTTTAAGGTCAACAAATCTTTCATTGCTGATAAAGTTTTGCAGGAACAAGCTGCCTCTTTGCACGTAGAGACGATAATTGTATATCAACTTATTTGTCACCTCATAGCAGACCCTGTCCACTACTGACGCGTTGTGAAATTCACACAGCCCAAATATGTAGCCATCTTCATCTCGGTATTCCTAAGGAGGAGAATTATTAATTAATTGAGGTACGTTTCTATTATTTACATTGTGGGATGTCTAAATACAGAAAGAAATCCAAAAGTTCTTGGTGAGTTTCTTTCACCTTGAAAGATATAAAAGATTGAGACATGTTGTTAGAATCCATGTTTCTCAAACTCTGCATGTTTTTTGAGGGGAATTTAAAGAAAACTCTTTGGTATAATCTCTTAATCTCGTGAGCCTTTAAAAGAGTAATCTCTGCACCTCTTGGTGTCGTTATGAAATGAACAAGGATTGATCAGTATCGATGTTCTGTTATTGTTGGTTTCAAAATAATCGCAAAGGTATCCTCTATCTATCTACAAACATTTTTGATCAAAGTGATATATATTTGATGTACTTTATATCTGTCTAGTTCCAATGCAGACTCATAATTTAAAAAAGTATTTAAAGCCTATAATAAGCTTCCTTGACATTTTTTTGATGTTGTCAGATATGCTTTAATAAGGATATTGGTAGGGCTAACATTAATATGTATTCTTACTTGTAAGTAATTAGATTTTTCTCAGTTTTGGGCATTTTTATTTGTTGGTTTTTTTCCGTTAAGACTATAGAAAAATCAGATTTTATGAAAAAATATGTTATTCACCTGAAAATGTGTAAAAATCTGCATTTGAACAGTTATTGGTCAAAAACTACATTGGGAAGTCTGATAATTGAAACCACAAAATTCAAAATATGCATCTTGGCTTTTATAGATACTTCCGCCTCAAAGCTCACTCAGAATATCTTTTAACGATATTATTATAAAGAATATTCTGAGAGCTTTATGGGGTAGTAGATTTCAGCTACGATTAGATTCATTTCAAATCTAGATCTCAGACATTAATTTTCTTGCTTCTACAACGTTCATCGTCTCAATCTGCACATTTTGAGTCAAAACATGCGTAAACTGGTAAATTTTCAGACTGACAAGAGAGTCTTCAAGTATAAAAATATGAAGAAATTCTCGGTTTTGTATGCTTTTTCAAATTTAAAGTGAAAATACTTTTTTTCGTATTTCCATGTAAAAAAGCATACTTTTGAGACGAAGAATATTTTTTGGCGCCCTGGGGGCATGTAAAGATTCCTATGAGTTGCTGGAGATATCCATTATTGACATATCGGTTATGAATGCGCTAGGTAATATACTTTCAAGTCTTCTGATTAATGTGTATCTTTCTTATGAAGAATTATTCATACTCTCATGATCCGAGTACATAAGTGAATTTATAAGCGAATCTGACTGTTTTCCATTTCATTCAATGATAACGTATAAAATTTGGAAGAGGAAATCCAAGTTGCCGAACCTTTTAGATGAACGACTTGTGATTATTTTATTTAGGAACACAAATTCCTGATTTGGTGATATTTTGATACATTTTTCCAATATTTTGCAGATTTTATAAGCCATATCTTTGTCTAATAATCCTTCTGTTCATAAGCTTATTCTTCTTGACAAAGGAAAAATCGATAGAATTTAACAATTAATCTTCAATGAATTTTCAAAATAGTATTTCAACTTTGAAAAAAACTTTTTGAATCGGGATATTTTTGAATAGTATTTCAACTCAAATAACCCAAGTTCATCGAAATCTCTTCTTGTACTCTGCTCACTACTTCTTCATCTTCGTCATTCATTTCCTCATCATAAAGATCTGCTCTTGGTATTATCACAAGAGAGTACTGTCTACCACTTCTTGTATGTCCAGAGACTGAACCTTGTATATCTTTTTACCATAGCGTTACAAGTCTCGAATTAGTGTTTAATTGAATTCTCTTAAAAGCATTACCATATTAATTTTTGAGTCACTAGGGTAATTAATATAACCAAGTTATTGCACTTAGTAACTATGGTTTGGCAAATTTAAGCATTAGATCGAAATATTTATAAAGAGAGTTGGCGAATTCGAAAGCTTTTGGTTATCCCCCCCTACTCATGAGTAGCTTTTAGTGCATTCGAGTAGATGAAGCCTCATGACACGGGATGCTTTGACACAACATTAGCTGTGTCCTATTCATGAACGGATAATTATGCGATTAATATTTCAGTTCCTGTCTAGAATGCTCAATAAATCTGAGCTGCTTGAAATCCTAGTCTCTCCCCTCCCATCCCACTAGCGAGCACATTGTTTCTCTCATAAAGCGAAATATATCCGGAAATGTTTTCTCTACTTGTCGTTTGTTTCCGTGTTTATCGAAACAAACATTTTCGTTTCTGAGTTGGCAAAAAGAGTAATATCATTCATTATGACATCATCCGCACACATAATATAATCTAGGACAGATCAAAAAGAGTTTCTCTTCAAATTTTATCAATCTTTCCCGCGCACAAAACTTGATAAAGTTACTACAATGAGAAGAGAAAGGATTCATTCATTCTTGAATCTACTTTATCAAATCTACTAATAACTTATTAGTAATAAGTCTCGATAAAGACGAAACCCGTCTAGAGTTTGTTTCACTCCTGATTCTCTTGAATTAACTCTACTCCTGAACCCATGGCTTGATCTGAAGCTATATCATGATTCTTTGAAAACTTTTGATAATTTATGAATGAATTTGATAGATGGGTAGTAATCGGTGAATATGGACTGTATTTGAATAAAAATGAGAATTTTCCAGCTGATTAGTTTAAGATGATTTTCACTTCTAAATAAGCTCTCCTCCGAATTATTTGGATATTAAAATCATCAGAACACATCATAGAAATGACAAAGACGATCTCTATGTCTATAAAGAGAGTTGTATAATAGGGAGGTTTCTTTCGATTTCATTGGAGACAGACAGGAGGGACTCGACAGAGTTTGACGTGACCAAAGTACCGTACTAGAATCAAAAGTAAGGTTTGAGATGATGTAGTCTACCCCACTCTCTCATTGGTCAATCTCTCTCAAGTACATCCAGCATACACCATGTACTTTACAGGACTCAAAAAAATCAAAGATTTAGACCACCTTTATTTTTGTGAACAAAATGTTGATGAATCCTTTTGTGAAATCTCTTGAACCTCTGTTTTACCTTCCCGAGGGCATCAAGATGGAAAGTGATATTTTCTCAGAAAGAGCTCTTGTTTAAGTTCTGTGAGAGATAGATAATTAATTATGATTAATTACTTATTAGTGATTGATTAGAAAGGAAAGATTTGAACATTTTAACTCTGATATTAAACTTTGACAGTGTTGGAATAACCGAAAAATTTCGATTAATTAATTTCAGGTCTCCTGATTCATTCGAGTAGTATCAGTTGGGTCACTCTTTGGTAAAATCTAGCATTTTAAGTGTTTTAGACTTACTCATAGAATACTCAGTTCCACTAAAGTTTCTTATATCTGTCACAGCCAATTTGTTTAATTCCGCCGTTCTATAGAAATGCTAGCCATTTTGTTTAATGACTAATAGGCTAGTCTTTTTGTTTAAGAGTTAAACCCTTTTGACCCCTTCTGCTCGTAGTCATTTTATGTATTTATTCTTTCGACCATTCATTGATAAGTCTTGAAATTCTCTCATTTAATTTGATATTAGTTATTATATAAGTAGCCCTACTTATATCTAAAATATGCTTCTTTTTTTCTTTGAATTGAGTCTCATAGCCGAGTCTCGCCCTCTTCGGGTTCACATCAGGGTTATAATGTGGAGGGAGGGTTTGAAACTATTTACAAGGAGAATTAATTTCTTAACACCATATGATAATTCATATTATAGGAATTGGGCAACAATCCTCTACGCTATTCATCTTGCAGTAAAGAGCTCCATATTAGTCCTAGAAGATCTTCTTTCTCACTAAATTTGTGAAGAATATTTCTCTGCGGCTTCAACTCTACAAAGCGTTCATCCTGCCTCGTTTATGGATCAGCTTTCAGCCTTACGGAAACAGAGAAGACTCTAATCGAAACATTCAACGCAAATTCCTGTATTTAACTTATGGCCAACTACCCTTTAAAGAAGTGCTTGCACCGGCAAACCTACAACCACTATGGCGTGCACAAGCTCAACACACCGAGACAACACTCGCCAAAACATCAGATCCACAAGATTTTGACTTGAATCTATATGTAGCTTAATTTTGTCACTTTTGAAGTGACCAGGATGACTTTCTATGCCCTCATGATTTTACCATGTGATACTAGGGTGGAACATGAAAATCTATTTTTGAAAAAGTTCCATTGAATACTTACTAATATGATAAAAGAACTTATTTTAAACCTTAATTCACCTTACTTTTCACTTAAAACTTGTTTTTAGAGCATCTATCTCGAAAACAGTATTTGCATATTTAAACTCGTAAAATATCTAATTTTATACTGATAATGGTTAATGACTACTCGAAAGTAGTTTGGTGGGTCGCCAGGTATTAATTTTTAAGGACTGACTAATAACAACTTCACACAATCAAGGATTCCTTCTGGATCGTAGATCCCCGTACTACCTAAACACCAAGTGCAGACGCGTTTCGTCCTTGTGGGACTCATCAGTACACTGCCGGTGCCGTCATTAACCATTATCAGTATAAAAAACCATAACGGTGGATAATCGCTTACTAAATACCCATTCTGACTATATCAATGAATCGGTCCATCGTTTCTGAGTTAAAACCGACTACCACCGGGATGGCTCAGGCAATAGAGTACTTGCACCCAAAACCAGGGGCATGATATGAAGGCCTGGGTTCGAATCCCGGCACCGGCAGTGTACTGATGAGTCACACAAGGACGAAACGCGTCTGCACTTGGTGTTTAGGTAGTACGGGGATCTACGATCCAGAAGGAATCCTTGATTGTGTGAAGTTGTTATGAGTCAGTCCTTAAAAAAATCTAATTTTATGTTTCAAAATTTGAAAAAGTAAATCTTTTGATTGATACGGATTGTTTCTTCATCATATTTTAATAATCATTGAAAGAAGTGGTTATTTTTCTTACTTTTGAAACATGAAATTAGAGATAAGATCGTTATTTTACGAGATTAAATATAAAAATACTGTTTTCGAGTTAGGTACTCTAAAAATGAGTTTTAAGTGAAAA
>KL567313.1:14532-35572 GCA_000715275.1 Gyrodactylus salaris
ATCAGTATAAAAAACCATAACGGTGGATAATCGCTTACTAAATACCCATTCTGACTATATCAATGAATCGCTCCATCGTTTCTGAGTTAAAACCGACTACCAACGGGATGGCTCAGGCAATAGAGTACTTGCACCCAAAACCAGGGGCATGATATGAAGGCCTGGGTTCGAATCCCGGCACCGGCAGTGTACTGATGAGTCCCACAAGGACGAAACGAGTCTGCACTTGGTGTTTAGGTAGTACGGGGATCTACGATCCAGAAGGAATCCTTGGTTGTGTGAAGTTGTTATGAGTCAGTCCTTAAAAATTAATACCTGGCGACCCACCAAACTACTTTCGAGTAGTCATTAACCATTATCAGTATAAAAAACCATAACGGTGGATAATCGCTTACTAAATACCCATTCTGACTATCTCAATGAATCGCTCCATCGTTTCTGAGTTAAAACCGACTACCACCGGGATGGCTCAGGCAATAGAGTACTTGCACCCAAAACCAGGGGCATGATATGAAGGCCTGGGTTCGAATCCCGGCACCGGCAGTGTACTGATGAGTCCCACAAGGACGAAACGAGTCTGCACTTGGTGTTTAGGTAGTACGGGGATCTACGATCCAGAAGGAATCCTTGGTTGTGTGAAGTTGTTATGAGTCAGTCCTTAAAAATTAATACCTGGCGAACCACCAAACTACTTTCGAGTAGTCATTAACCATTATCAGTATATTGCAGTTTCTTTTGTGAGCGAGGGATCAACTAAATGCCAATTCGAAGAATAATATTTTGTGAATTTGCGGATTGAGATGAACTGACCTAATAGTTTTTAATGTTGTTCTATTAACCAATTACTCAGGGGTTTCAAGAGAAGTAATTAGGTTAAAAAGTTTCTTCTTCAAACCTAGTTCTAACGCAAGACATGATAGATCTGGGATTCGAGTGACTTTTAAGGCTACGAAATTATACAAAAAATCTATACTCACCAATACACTGATTTTCGAAGGAGGGATCCGGCTTGTACCCAGGCAAACATTCACACACTGCTACTTCATAATTGTACCTGAGTTAATTGAGAGTCGTTATTTTAATAGACCATTTGGACGATTGTGAGCCATCTCTTATTCTAGCCAATAGGTGTTGAGAAAAAAACACAATCGTCGAATTCTCTGATTATTATTATTTCTAAACTTACATTTGTGCCTTTCCACATGGCGATAAAATGCAAGTGTAACTGCCTTCTGTGTTTATACAAATCTCTGCGATGGAACAATCAAATGTTCCCATTCTACACTCATCAACATCTAGAGATAAGTGATCAATTTACTTTAAAGTAGTATTACTTTTTTTTTCTTCTACATTTGGCTTTGAAATTTGCTCTTCTATTCTAACGTACATTTAAGAGTTGTGCAACTACAGCTGGCTTAGAGAATATACTCTCTACCTCTCACTTTGAGAAACGTTAATTTTCTAAAGTATTTCGAACTTTTAGTATTTAACCTCAAACTTGATCTTCTCTATTTCACGAAATCACTCTTTGTGCTCACTTTCTTCCGAGCATAGAATCAATATATACAACGGACTTTAGTTGAAATGAATAACTCGTTTAAGAACTAACACGCTTATTTAAACTTTTCTTTCTCGTCGTCTAATCATTAATAGCTACACTCACCTAGACATTCTGTTCCCTCCTCGTTGATCTTTCTCCCCTTGGGACAATCGATCTTGGGCAGGCATTTGTGTGTGCCAATGAAATTGAAGCAATTCTCACTCCTCTTGCACTCCACACTCCCTTCAGCGCATTCGTCAATATCCTCGCAAACATCGGTCAGCTCATTCTTCCTGAAGCCCTGCTCGCAATCCGAACACTCTCCATTTTGATTTCGTCTAGAAGAAGGGATAATGGTCAAAAAGGGAATCATTGTGAGTCTTTTTGTGCTCACTTTTTATTTCCTGTACACGGTACCTTTTTGCATGTATGACTGCCTCTAAGGTTTACACACAACTCATCGATGGCACAGCTAGACTTTCCTGTCACGCATTCATCAACATCTAAATAAAGGAATATTGATATACTCCTGAGTAGTAATTACTTTAGAGAGTCATTTTGAATCTTTCCTACCCATCATCATTGCTATAACGCAGGGCTCGTGTGATTTAGTCAGATAATTGAAGATAAATTTGTGAATCATCTCCCTTTAATTGGGTGTCGAATGCCTTTGTAGATTTTTTCTTCGATCAGATATACTTTTTTCTTTTAATCATGTTCTTCTGAGAGAACCTTCCGACAAGAAGTTTTTTCTCTAGTCACAATAAATCTCATAATATTTTGCTATATTTAAATTAATCTTAAAAACCGAATATTTCTGACGAAATTCGTCTCCCTCAAAATGCCGACTTCCTCGAATAAAAACTCACCTTCACAATCTTGCGTGTACTCATTGAGGGTGTAGCCATAACCGCAAGGGACCTTTCGTAGGCATCTGAATGATCCAATGGTGTTCATACAAGACTGACCTAGGGTACAGTTGTGCTCTCCGAGTTTACACTCATCAATGTCTAGAATATATTTTAGGTTTAAATAAAGGTCTGGTTTTTGATCTATAATCATTTTGGCTGTCTCAATAAGAAACTGGGATAAAAAATTTGTGTTAAAGGTTTTACCTTGGGTCTTTTTGTAGCTGCTCAAAATAAGTTCCCATCTGAGAGGTCATGAGTTAACTTTTTCGTTCTCTACATAGAAATGTATAACGTACCATGACAGGTTGTTTTGTTGACATTTTGAAATCCAATTGTACACACGCATGCGTACGACCCCTCTGTGTTTTTGCACACCATTCCTGACGACTTGCAGAGGCTTGTATCCTTGCACTCGTCAACATCTAAATAATTATCAATTTTCGGTTAATAATTTATCAAAGTCGCTTTCTGAATTTTTGAGCATTATCTTAAGGGCTCTGAATAAGTGGCCCTAATTTCTCAAAAGAACCTCAAATAATTGACACAAGTTCCCAATGATTTTCGATTTCTTTATTCTTGTCAAGTTAGGGCTGATCTACTGCATATCTGTATACATCTCTTGATTGAATCAAATTTCTGATAAAGCATTAAAACCCTCCTAACGTTGTCCTTTGGCAATAAACAAATCGTAAATATAAATTTCCGTATTATTGATACCCAATAAGCAAGGGGATGAAATAATTGTTCACTTTGATTTATCATTAGAAGGAATGATTTTTTATAAATTTCACGAGCAATACCAAGAAAGAAATAATCACTTTCTCTCAAATTGATTGTTTCTCGTCTGTATTTCATTGATAAAATCGTTCACATTGATTGTCTGAAAGTTGATAGCATTATCATGAATGATTTCTCTCTTTTCACCTCTACCGATTCAGCAGTATTAAAGAATTTGCAAATTTTGAGTTAATTAGAAGAATCAATGGAATTAATTCTGCACTCTTGGTTTTTCTTCTGAGAATTTGAATATTTATTTTACCAAGATGATTAATGGTGTTTCAAGTGAAGAATAGTAAACATATTTTGTAACATTCTCAAATCTTTGACTAATATTTGACATAATATTTGTCCTAAATGATTGGTCCGATCACTGCTGGGGGTAAAAACAGTGTCTTGTAATTGATTAGATTCATCTTCATGTTGGGTATTAGGGTACAGGCAAGACAGTCAATTAACGCTGAATTGGATGTGATACATCGCTAGGACTCAACGCTGGCTTATGACTAAAATGGATTTTACCTTGTCTGCTTAAAAATGAGAATAAAAATTCGTAGGAAGAGATTTTTGAAATGGACTATTTGGTCTCTTTGGCATTAAAATGGACTATTCAGAATCAGTGTGAAAACTTTTTTTTAATTATCTTGTTTTTGACATGTTAATCCTTTCTTGGCAACTCATTAAATAAATAGAAAACGAATAGAATGAGAATAAGATCTAAGAAGAACTACTGTATTAGAATATCATGGATTATTTGAGCCCTTAGAAATGGACTAAAATTGTCATGTACTGTTTTGGGTAGCCCTACTTTTGACTTATCTACAAGTTATAAAGAGAATGATCGGACCCTTTGTAATATTGATCACAATTCCGACGATTAGATTAAGTTGCTCTGTATTCACTGTTATGATTTATAACTTATGAACTAGACTTCTTCCCTGTATTAAAATCATTTCTATCCGGATCAGACACGAAAAAATGTTCTCTTCTCAAAAGTAGTTTCTTCTCTCGGCATGATTTATATTTCCTTTCTTGAATATTATGGTTTTATGAACTTGATTATCAAGCTAGCTATGATCAATCAAATCTTTTGACCTCCGTTTTTACTACAATTTAAGAGCCCAAATTTTAATCTAGTAAATTTCTCAAAAAAGGTCTGGTAAAATTGATAGATTCTCACCAATACATTCCTCAGACTCTTCATCAAATACGAAGCCTGGCTTGCATTGAATTTCTTGGTCATTTCTCATCACGCATTTCCCCGTTTGCTTATCCATCTTCATATTCCTCGGGCATTTAATCACCATTTTGACACAAATTCCCTCCTTCTCATCCCAAAAGAAGGAGGAATCATTGCATGTCGGATTGGTAGAGTCCAACTTCATCATTGTATCTCTCGTCGTTCTGTTGTAGTATTCTAGGGAATATTCTTGTGAATTCTTAAATCTTTTGTAAATTACATCCATACCGGTCAACATCAAAATTGACTTATTAACAGGGCATATATTCGGTTTTTAGATACTTTAAAAGGCCTTCAATTTTGACCCCAGAATCAGGAGTTATAAAAGTTTGCATAAAATAGGTAAATGCATAATCATGGGAGTATTCATTTCCCACAACCTTTATTTTCTATGCAATCCTGAATATAGGATTTTTACTGAGAAATTATTCTCGAAATTTTATTTGCTAATTGAGCTTTAGTTATTCATAAGTTTTTCTTGATTTCGTTTTAAGGCTTGCTACAAAAAATGCATGTATATCTACTGCAAGAACGTTTTTTAACCATTCGACGTTCTATTCATGTCAAGATTAAGTCAATCTGTCGCCCAAAAGTATTGTTTTCCACACTACACATTAGCTTGAAAAATATAGTAATTTTTTCAAAATTGATAGAAATCATTGAATCCTATAAGCTCTCTTCAAATGTATTTTTGTTCTGGTTTGAGTTAAAACAAAGTATTTTCCAAAAAATCCTGTAAACCAAGGTCTTTATTGTCGAAATTTGTACATAATATTGAAAAAGTCACCAGACCTAGGCTTGCGTGGTAGTTAAAACCATGAGAGAATATATTTTAATACTTTTTAACGATTTAATGAATACTTTTCAATTAAGATTATTCTAATTGATTATTTGGGCATGGCAAGTTTAGAACAAGTCAGAAAGTTTACTTAGCCAAGTATTACACTGGCTTACTTATTTCTTCTTATCGACTAAATTGATTCAGCAAATACTGTTTAGAGACTAAGAACTCAACAATCCTTACTTTTCAATTTATTGAGTATATATTTTTGAAAGGCTAATACTTTTGATCCTTAATATTCTCATACACATTATATGTACATTTCTGGTAACTAAGATTGTTATAAAGAAGACTGTGAAATAATGCTCGAGTAGTCTGAGGCATTTTCACTTATTTTTTGCAAATTCTAATTCCCTATAGAAGATGCCTTGACAAAAATTAAATTTCTAAATAAGCTTTTTCTATTCTCAATAAACTAATGCTATTAGATAAAATCTCTGTAATCTGTGAGATCCTATCAGATTTAGCTCATTGGGTTATGAATAGGCCTGCCAGAAAAGTGAATTTATTTTTGAATATTAACAATTTGAGTTTAAAATGTGTAATGTTTCAAATTCTCTTCCTTGAGAAAATCATCATTGGTCAGATTACTCATCAAAGTTACCTGGTTAAAAATTGGAGTAGTCAAATGAAAAATTTGCACCACTCCTTGATAATAACTGTGATTTTGCGTCAACGAATACGGTTTTGAACACTAATTATATAGACATTTTGAAAATTATTAAAAATGTACAAAAAATGTATTTTTTCTCCTAGGCAATTTCAAGTGACGGGAATTAATTTTCTTGGAAAAGAACTCATTTGATTAGCTATTAAGTGAATGAAAAAAAGTGCATCTGGTAGCCCTATTTATGAACCATTTTCGACATGATAACTTCCTTATTGAGATGAAAAACCTCATTATAATCACAAATCGCTGATAAGTAGAGCTACCCAGTGCATTTTTCAAAATTCAGTGTGTTTTTCTAATCTGATAACTAATGATAAAAAAAGGTTTTCAGGTCTTAAAAATGTCTGGTAAAAAAATATGCTAGAGCATATGTTGGAGCAAACACATATTTTGTGCATATTTTGGTGATTTGAAAATATGTTGTGTAAGTATAACTTATCGACCAATGAGATTGCTTCAATTAGACATAGGCTAACCTTGGTTACAAATCATTAAAAAATACGTTTAGTATGTGACTGTCGTTTTTTTAAACCATAGAGGATTCTCTGTACAGAATCTTTATTAAATTCATTCATTTAATCATGGCAAAGTACATTAAAGAGTACCCAAGGCTATTTAAGCTCATCTATGGATCTTTGCATTGCCTTTTTGGACTTATTTCATCTATAAAAGCATTGACACTCAAGAACAGAAAACATAAAGAATTATTCACAACAATTGGTTAACCTCCTCAATCTATACTAAATCGATGGGGAAGTTGGGTTGAAGCAGTTAAATTCATTTGCGTTATCAGAAGAGTTGTTTCGGATATAAGAAACGGTGGAATAATTGTCAAGAATGCTAATGTACTCGAATCTAGTCAAAGAAACATTGCCAACTGATCTCAATAATTTTTTCTTGACAGTGATAATTTTCTTTTATAAATTTTTAATTTGCATATTTTGGGTAGACCACCTAATTATTCATTGAAAATGGGCAGCTTACTCTTTGTTTCAAATTTGACGATAAACTCATCAATCTTTCTCTCCTGACAGCAAGACAACCTCTTACAAAATGTCCACAATATACTCTGTATTGGTTTACTCTTCTCCAGCAGTACCTGTCTCTCCACCTGTTGACAAAGACAGCATTTCTAAAATAAGAAATTTTCTTGGTGAGTCGATTTGTTTTCAGTAGATTACAACACTTGGTTATTTTTTTGGACAAATATACTTAATGTAAAATCATAAGAACCGATTATTGTAATGATGAAATAAACTGGGTTGAAGGTTTAAAATTCAAATCAGAAAAAGATACAAGTTGAATCACGTTGATAACTCCGATCTGTGACCTGGGATTTTTAAGTTCAATCATTAGAAAGAATAATTATAAAAAACTTGTTACAACCCATGGGTTCATGTAGTTTAACATAGCTTAAACTATTTTCCATCAACGGTATGTCAAAAAATCTTTTCTAATCCTATGAAACTCTCTTGAATAACAACTATGCAGAAAAAACCTCCTAAATATGCTTAATGCTGCATATTTTAGAAAAACACCTAGATTTCTGAAGAGAGTACTGTGACTTTGTCCCCTCTATACACCTGTACAAACTTGGTGATATATGAAACCATCAATAAGGCTTGTTGAATGACGAGAGACATGGTTGATTACATCATAACTAGTCATATGATGTTCTAGTCAAGTTTAATATTTGATTTATTCCTTTTCATCAGTATATGTGACTTGGAAAAAAAGAATGAAAAAACCAGACATTTAAATTTCAACAGAAAATTTTATTATTCAATTATGTTTACCATAAAAATTGAGAAATAATTCTTTAACCAGCAAAGTAGGCGTATTATAACTAAAGTTTTGCATTTCTGTACTTTTTTCCGAGTGCAATGATATCAAGCTCTAAAGGGTTTCTCAAAAAACCATTCTGTACAAGAGGAGTAGACATGAATTATCTTTTTGAAAAAATTTGTCTTTGAAGAAAGAGAAAAACCGAAAAATTCCAACACAAGTCTTTGATGAAAACTCTCATACAAAATCGTTAGTTAAAAAGTCTCCCTTTAAAGGATCAAAATTGTCTAATCTTTTCCTCCTGCCCATGGGTTTATCAGGATCCATGATTTTTTTCTCTTGCAAATGGACAATTAGTTGTATCATGTGTCGTCAGACATGGTATGATTCTTTACACAATAATGTGTGCAATTTAACGAACCCCCTCGCTTTCACATTTTAATTGGAAAATGTTATTCTCACGGGGTAAATTTACAACTTGGGCTGCTCAAAATTTGCTTGAAATGTGTAAATTATAAATAGATTTGGCGAGAGATGTACAAACACACCCATCGTTCCACTTTTCTTAGCAAGTCATGTGATATAACTCTATTATAGATGTTAAAACATGACTATAAAATTTGTAACTGTCTTGTAACTTTTAATTGTTGAAATGAACCTAGGTTTTTATTTTAAAAAACCTCAATTTATTCTCGTCTAAGAACTCACTTCAGCCTGCTGAAGTAAATTTTGGCCCTCAATACTCTGGCCCAGCACGTCTGTTTTGCAATACTCTGCCTCTATTTGGCTGGTACTTGTTAGGAACCAAATCCGCTTCTCAAGAGGCTTATTGTCCATAGCGGTCTGTCTCCCATGCTCACAAGACAGCTCTTGCATTTTGTTCTCACAACATGACTTGAAGAGTGTCCCACACAGCTTGGAATCATCACTCTCCTTCTAAAGAAAAGATTGTCACATCTTTAGATTACCCAACTATTGGCCAAACTCTTCTCTCTTTTTGTGAAGATAATAATTACTTTATCAGATGTATCGGGCTATTACCATATAATCTCTCGGTTAGTTCTACCTTTACTCCTTTCCATTAATGGGGAATATCCCTTCTTTTTGGAAGTAGTTCCTATTCACAATAATTGAAGGTTTACGACATCCGTTCACAAATCAGACACATAGCTTCTCCTTCTCTTAATAACAGATTTTTCTTTTACCGAATCCATTTTATATTTAAGCTCAAAAATAATTAATATTTTTAATAAAAATTTTCAATTCGATTTTCTCTGAAGAAAAATGTTTAAAAATGTGATCATTTTTCTCCTCGGGCCTAGGAAGGTTCTCTTCTTAACAAGTTGTTGTTTATTAAACGTTTTTAATATCAAAATCACATGATTGCTTGGAATATTTAATTACAAATATTCTACAGTCTCCAAATGTCCTCTATGACGACATATATATAAACATTTCTTGCAAACCTCAATATTAAATTATGTAACCACTCTTGTAGGTTTGAAAGGAACTTAGATATTCATTGGGTTGTTGTTTATTGAAATTTTGTACTAAAAAATCCATCAGCACTTGGATATTCGTTGTGTGCATAAATTTATTATGTTTTTCCCATATTAATCAATTATCATATTTTCAATTACCAGGGCAAATCTCTAGATTAAGCTCTCGAAAAGCTGGTTTTTATCGTTGAAAAAAGTACACTTCCAGTCGCCTGCTGGCAAAAATGGTATTCAAATCATACACTCACCTTTCGGCATGAATCTAGATTATAAATGTTTGTTATATTTCCACTGGCAAAGGTATTTCCCTTCTCACAGCACTCGGCGATCGTTAGGGGGTCCAGAGAAGTGAGCTCAAAGTTGTCTGATAATTTTTCTTTCACCTCGCCATAACTTGGGCTGAACAGGTCTTGAAAAGAGATTTTTAACTCAAGTTCTTTGATTTCAATTAACTAGAATTATATCTAATCATGTACAACGACTTTCTTCCCTAAAATATGAAAATTTTCTGACTCAATCGTTGGCAACAAATAAATAAAACCTTTGAGTGGATCGCAACTAAAAATTCATCAAGAATGAAGATTAGCTTAGAGCACCAAGCACAAATCGATCGTTAGGGATCACGAAATTGACATAATAAAAACCTGAGTAGTACATTCTCACATGAGATCTGCTAATCATTGATGAGATAACGTTTTGTTAATCTTAGTATATAAAACTATTATTTGATTGTAATCAAGTTACTTATTAGAAAGTATAAATGTTTTTAAAATCTCTTTAGACTTTTAAGTTGACCTCGTGTAGTTTGTAATTGAACTAAATTTTGGATCTGAGTCAGATTGATTTCTATTTATTAAACAGAGAAAACTCGATCTGTTAATATATACTTTTCAAGAAAAGGGTTTTCAAGCACTTTGAGAAAGTAACTGGCCTTACATTGTTATCTTGCGTAGGATTTCTAGACATAATTCAGATGTTATCAGAACAAGGTGAATTGATATGGGGTCTTCTTAATAAAATGTGTTTCGCATAAATAAAGGGGGAAAAAACTTCTTCCACATGTCCATCCCGAACACTTTGATACAATGTTTCTCTTAAAAATCAACCTTTGTACGCAAACGATAAACCAGAATGATTCGATAGACTTTTATTTGAGAAGATTCCTTCGGCAAAATATGTTAAGAAATCAATTTTCGGGAGAGGTAAATTATCCTGTCCTAACCTCGTTAGGCTTTGACAAAGTTTGGATTTATGTCTGTCTGGAAAGATATTTAAATTAATAGACCCATCTTTTCCGCAATCTAGACTCAGAGTGTTCCTGATTCTCTTGAAGAAACTTGAACATTTCTGCTTAAAATAGAAAAAAAAACAATAAAAATATGACATTTTCTCATACAGAAAAAAACTGCTCTTCAATTTTTTCGTGAATAATTGATGACAGTTCTTGAACTGTATTTTATCGATTCTATTAACTTTAGAGTGCTCAATAAAATTTTCTGTATTCATGATTCAATCGGATATTTTGTTCTCATAAATTATTCAAAAGTTCGATCGTTTTCTTCTCGATAAACAACCATCATTTGAGCAAACGCCCATACAGCTTCTAAAAGGTTCTCAGCACTCACATGTATTCAGGATGAGCAGATAGATTATAAAGTTCCTACCCTTTGTGCACGACATGTAATCCTTTGGGCTCATCTTTTCCAAAGGAGGAAATTGGCAAATAATTCTTTTTCGACTTAACTTTTTTGATATCAACTTGTTCAAAATCTTCTCTAAATAATTATTATATTTAGTCTCTCGTTCATCTGCATCATCTATTTTTAATATCAAAAATAAATTCTTCTGTAGAGACTAACAAATTCATTTTTATACATAGAGAAGAGAATGAATTCATTTGTGTGTATATCTAATAGATTTTTCATAGATCTTTAATATAAACTCTCTACACATATATCTGTGTTAAAGAGTATGATATTGTGTAAAGCTTTAACACTTTTATTAGTCCCATTGTCTTGGGCATTTTTGGCTTCGAATTTTCTCATCTGATGCGAACATAATTTTTCAAGATTATTTTTCCAGTTTCCTGTCAAATTGTAACATGAGAAAAAAAAGATTAGGTTGAAAAATTATTCGATTCTCAAGAAATACTATTTCATTGAAAAAATACTCTTTTCTCATAAATTGAATTGATAGTTATGGCGTTCTTTCTTATAGTAATGAAAGGGTGTCTTGCTTTGCACATGTTACCGTTAATTTACAATTTCAAAGTCCTTTCTCCTCACCTCGACTACAACTACTTGAAAGTTTTTTCGTGTTTACTAATGGCACCCAGAATATATGCTAAAAATATTCTTCTTTTTTTAAATATTAGGTCGTTTATAAAGTAACTACGTTTTTCGTTATGTCAATTTTTCAAGTGTTTTTCATTCACTTGATATTTTCCCACAATATCGAGTAATAGCTCATCAGAAAGGTAAACAATTTATTTATAAACAAGCATTTCAATCACTTTTTATTCTTGTTGAAGTATGAACGACCAAACCTAAAAGACGTTTGGAGAGTGTTCAGTAAGCACTGGAACTGTTCAAATTTGGTTTGGTAAATTTAGAAATGGAGATTTAAGCCTGCTTTTCCTCTAAACTAAATATCAAAATATGCTTCTCGAGTGTCCAACTTTGGACTCGTTCGCTCAAATTAACGGTGACGTATAAAAATTAGTAAAATCGCATGTGCCACGAGGAAAATATGCGAGATTACATCTCTAATCTCTGATAATTATGATTTTGAAGAGAGCAGAAAAGGTAATCAAAAAATTGATAAATTCAACGCAACTCGAAAACAGGTTTATCAGTGAAGAGGTTTTTGTGGCAAAACTCTCAAATTAGATTTATTTCAAAACAAGACTTGAAGTTGTACTTCTTTCCTTAAATGAAATCTTACCTTCAGCTATCAAGGCTATCAAATAAGGCGACTACCACTCCGCTATCTCTTAGGTTACATCAATCTTGCACAGATATGCCATCAACTGTTAAGTTGATGAACTTTTAATTTACCTTGCTTGTTTTCTTCTTATTTTCGCCCTACTCCTATCATTCTGAAGCCGATTTGATATTATTTATTGTAATTGAAACTGACACTAATTCCATTCCGGAGAATAGGCTTTTGTTCTTTAAGCAGATTCATCATTAATAACATGAAGTCGGAGGATTAACATTCTACGCTAAATTTGATATTTAATTCTCAGATTAAAAAGATTTGAGAAATCCCTTTTTGAAATAATAATCTTTTATGAAGCATCTTCTTACACTGTCAGGAATGCTATTTCTCTAAAATTAGCGTCGATTCAATTTTTTTGCTTAACAGTTGTTACTTCAAAACAATAAACTCTCAAAAGTTGTCAAAGTATGAATTCGAATCTTTGTTTAAAATGAGCTCACCATTTACACATAAACTGACTTAATCTAAGTCATTTGATATATCAAACCTCGCCTCTAATCGAATGATCGTCTTACTGATTTATTCATGTGTCCAAGTCTAGACCATGTCAGGGTTCAAACAAGGTTTCTTTTTTCTTAATTTCCTAACATTACATGGTCATGTTGTAAGTGGAAAAACATGATATTTTTATTGCAAATTCTTCCTTTAAAGACAGACTACACTGGTATTTGTTAAGGATTCTAAAGGCCAAAATATTACATGAAATATTCCCTTTATACTAATAATCACTCTTAGAGCAATTGTACAGAGAGAAGACATGTTGGAGTTATTTTGAGATGAAATGTAAGCATTTCTATGTTTGAGAGTTTTTAATAGAGCTTAAAAGTTAAATTGATTAGATTTTAGATAATTCCTAATTTTTGGTCCAATTCAAATAAATCGTATTAGGTCATTCGAAAAGTAATTGCGTTTTTTTAAATTAAATTTTATTTTTCAGGATTTTTCAACGATTTGTCAACTTTTCTTCTCATTTCCTCCGGAATGTTTTTGTTTACTGTTTGAAATAAGTTGATACCTAAATACCTCAGATCTTTTATTGAAAAGTTTGTCCCCAAGAGAGTTTTGAAGGTCCTGTTGGATGGCCTGAAACATCCCAAGAGAGTTCAGAAATCTTTATTCGCGTCCTCAAAGAAACGTGGGCCTTGTATTGTCTCGGTGGGAGAGAACGCATGGAGCATCTTTTGTTTATCAGTCAATTCGTGCGAACCAAAAAATCTAGCTTATTCACATATCCAAAAGACTCGATATGCAAGAATACGGTACTGTTTGAACGACTGAGTTCCACACCATCTTCTTTGGTTATTAATCTGCGATTTTCTTTCAGTAGGGTCTTTAAATGACCATAAATCAACAGCCGTGGTCTTTCTGATTCGAACATGTTTTGAAGGTCAAAATCTCCAGATGAGAATTTCCAAAACCATTTTTGAACTGTTATATTTTTAACCCAAAGACGTAAACAAATTCTTTGCTTTTTTCTCTGTAATTATGATTTTTTTTAATAAAAAGAGGATAATTTCACGAAAATTCACCTATGATGTCACTTCACTCATTGCTGGTTAATTCGAAAATGGAAGGTATTGATCGACAAAGTAAGCTATATAGTTTTAATCTATGATTCATTAGCTTCAAAATGATACATCATTTAGGATATTTTTCAGCCCGTGTGAAAATGTGTAACTAAAAACACCGGTAGTCTTATAAAAACGCAATTACTTTTCGAATGACCTAATATTTTTAACGAAAAATTTTCGGAACAATTATCAGTCGCTTTTTACATAGAGTCCTTAGACGATACACTAATACACCTCATTCAATGAGAGTTATGCCTCACTCTAACCCAGGGAAAACATGAACCGCGCTATTCACCTGAGAACCATCAAGAATTGAAATTAGCCATTTTTGCATGCCCACTTTAGATAAGGAGGCCTAATATTATGTTGAAATTATATTTTCAAATTAGTCGGTAGAGACAAATTTATTATTTCTGAAAAAAATATTGCATGTTGCTTTTCTCAATAGGTCCTCACGTTTTCTCTAGGCAAACGTCAGTAGTATTTTTTTCAATGAATAAAATCTCCAATTAATTAAAATTGATTTTCCTCCCTTACCGGCACACTTCTTATCTTGATCTCAGTTATCATTTTGTAAATAGCTTAAATAAAAGCCTGATATCTTGGAAAGGGTAATTTGACCGCCCTCATCTCAACTAGTATCTCAAGTATTACCTTGTTATTGAGATTTTGCATAAGAGACTTGAGAAGGTAGTTTATTGGGTCATGAAAATGATTTTTGATTCAATTCCGATAGCAGACAATTGTTTTATTTACACGAGAAATATCAGACTTAACCCTTTTATCCTCTCTTCAGAAAATTCCTTGCACTTCTTACTTATTTTTTCTCTCTTCATTTTTCTAAATGTATTTTTCCCAAGTTTACAATGCAGAATGAAATTTGTGTGAATATTGCTGAAATATTTTATTTATTGCCTCAATCTTTTCATCCATAGTCAGACTTTATTCTCAATTCATTCAACCTGTTCAAATTGTAGTTAATCTCTAAATTACGTCATTTTCTAGAACCTTTCTTTGTTTAAAACGAAGTTGATCTTTTGCATGAGTCTAGTTGGGTGATTATGATTCACCGACTGAACTCATCATGTCAATGATGATGATTAGAGCTTCTCAAATGACTAAAAATTGAGCTGAAATTTGAATTTATATACGCAATGTAGTAAAAGTGATAGTCTCCGGACTGAGTTTCATTCGTGCTGTAGAGTCAGTTTTGTAGATATCTAAATTATGCAAAGTGAAGGTTGATTACTTAATGAAGAAAAGAGTTCTTCACTTATATAGATTTGACTATAGAAAATAAATTACTGAGTCCAGTTAATTTACAAGTTGAGAGTGTTTTAGTTAGTTTTAAGCATGTTTTCTGTCTACTTCCAAGAACCACTTCATTGGTAATTTCACTGGGAGAGATACAACATTGTCAATTCTATTCACGATTATCATAAATAGCCACAAATCTTTTAAGAAACAACATTATATTATTAGAGGTTAAGGTTTGACGTATGTAATTTATTACGTCAGTATAACTTCTGAAAGAATTTATAATGAGTTTTAAGCGAAGGAAATATATTTCCCCCAATCTCACCAGTCCTTCAAAATAGTTATTATAAAGTTTAAATGATTAAATTTCTTCAAAAAAATTTCTCAATGGTGGTAAAAAAATATCATGGATTCTTATAACATTATATAAACCCAACTTGAAAATAAATAGAAATAAAATTAGCTCTATGGAGGAATTGAAGACGTGAACCATAAAATCTCATTTTATAGATGTACTGTGATTCTCATTTAGATTATCGTCTCTTAATTTTCGTTCTGTGTATAAGAGCTTCTAGTTTTCATTCTGAACA
Organism: Gyrodactylus salaris; assembly: GCA_000715275.1. Classification (NCBI taxonomy): domain Eukaryota; kingdom Metazoa; phylum Platyhelminthes; class Monogenea; order Gyrodactylidea; family Gyrodactylidae; genus Gyrodactylus; species Gyrodactylus salaris. Next base: position 30,214 of record KL567313.1, read on the forward strand.
AGTCATTGTTGAAAATAAGACACATTTGAATTACGCGGGTTGGTTTTCTCCTTGGATACTGCGTGAAGGAGCTTGATTAAATCCACTACTCTTTGATTTTAATAATCTAATCTTGGCTCTTTATCAAAATAGAAACTTGAATGAATTTGAATACGTTTTTAATTGTAACATGTTTACTATCAATTCATTCATAGTTTTCTCAAGAATCATTCAACTTAAACAAGATTTATTTACTACACTGAAAGATTATTCTGCGTAGACTGAAATTATCTAAAAATGGTGGATTTAATCATGTTCCTTCATGCAGTATCCAAGGAAAACCCTGCGTTTCAACGATGACTTGTTCAGACTGAAAACTAGAAGCTCTTACATCTCACAAATGAGATTTGGTAATTCTTTCGTATCTCTGACTAGTTAGAGTACTACATTCAAATAAAGAACGGGTCAGAGAGAGGAGAGAAAAAAAGGCTTCCTAGCTAAACTTAGCCAACGTTCAACTTGTAAATTAACGGCATTCTGATTATTTATAAAAATTCTCTCAGAACAATAGCTCGTAAAACAAAAGTAAATCAATTTTTTTATTTAATCGTGTCTCATTATCCGTTTGAAAGTTCAATGATGAAAAGAAACTTGTCCATTGATTTCAAAGCAAATTCGATTACCTATTAATTAGATATCTCTATATATAAACCAAATAAACATTTTTAATAGCAGAAGGTTATCATTAGAGCAACCAGAAATATAACTTTTTTTTGAAAATATGCATTAATTTATTTGATAATATTAGGTTTTTCGGTTATGACATTATTCAAATTACAGAAAAATTCAAAGCTCGATACCAGAATTTACAATAATTATAATTTTTTAATATTCTCTTCTTTGAAATTTTTTCTATTGTTGAGAAAGTTGTATTTCATAAGAGAGAAACTTTTTTGCACCGATGATGTTTTCTTTAGAAGAACATAAAAAACCGTACTTTTGTGCCTCTTTCATCTCACAAACGATTAAAAGACTCAATTGAAAAAGGCCAAACTAACCAATCGAACAATTAAATACAAGCCAAGAAAACCAATTCAGTGTACAATTTTTAATATGCATAATATAACTTTTGGTTGCTCCACTTATCATACGAAAAGAGTATGTAGGTATTTTATAATGTTAAGATATTGCGTATTATAATAGTATATTTAAAGAACATACTTATAAGTAGATATATTTCATTATTTTTTAAATATTATATTGCAAAATAATTCATAAATGACAATAATGGTGGATTCATCTATGCAACAAAATTACAGTAAAGGATTTTTGAATCTATAAAAAACTTGAAAATGAATTCTAAATGATTCCTGAGGTCTATGTAAAGCTATTACATTGCACACAGAGATATTGAATGAAAAAATATATATTTAATAGATCGACTTTACAACCATCATATTGCTCGTCGTTACTGAGGTTTTTGGACGATTTGGCTTTTCTGTTCTGTGAAGATAAATAATTTTTTTAAATTTTGAATCGTTAGATTATAGTATTTCAACATTACATTATTTTCCTTATACTTTTCATGGCAAAGACGAGGAAAATAAAGGTCGAAATCAAGGTTAGCCACATCCAGACATTGCTCACGTCATCATGGGCTTAATGTAAATTTATTATTTCAATTTACGAATATATGCTATTTCGTAGTCCTTAGTTGACATAACTCTCAGAAATGAATATCTAAGACAGTTTCCCTTATCGATATCCATTGGATTCACGAATAACATGGATCTTCAATTTAATTGGTTAATAATAGAAATCTAATTTAGTAGAATAATATAAGTTAAACATTTAACATGTCACATTTTTTCATCGTTAGAAATTGATTACATGAATCATCCATTTGTTTTAATAACATATGGAACGAGAATCTCGTTACGAGATCTTCTAAAGTATATCTAAAATATTTAATTGAGAATCTAGATTCTCGTGAACTCTTAATAATTATAGGCCTAAAATTAATAATTCTATAAATTCAATCTCTATAAAGACTGTTTAGATTTAAAATATTTTACTTTTTAATTCAAAATGGTGCACTTTTCTTCAAGTCTCTTTTGTAAGGAAAATATCTGTGTTTGTTTGAATCGTCAAATGTTTTGTACTACAAATTTCTAACAGCCAGATTTTATTACTTTTGATTCAAGACAATGATATAATCATGCTAGGGTATGAAAATAACTCCTCGTATTCCTCTTTCTTTTCCTGCTGCATTCGTACATCTTCCCCTCAGGTAATAACTCTTTTTTGATGAATATAGAAAATGAAGAAGATCGATCGCTTCTCAATCGGTCCACCGACAGAATTTCGTCATCTCGAGCACATGGGCGCTTGTCAGAATGCGATTAAAATAACAAACTCTACCGATGACAGAAAACAGTCCTTCCCCATCCATTTACGCCTCGTTGATATCCCTAGGAAACCTTCTTTATCTCTAGAGGCTGACACCTTCCTCCTTGCCAATCCCTCTCTCCCGAAGAAATCTTCGTCTCTTTCAACACAATCACTAGATCCTAATCTTGAGAGAAAAGCGTCCACTAAGCTCCTTCCTCCGCCACCTCCCCCGCCAAATATTCCACCAGAACAACAGAAATACATTCTTATCTCTTCCGCGAAAAAGTATCCTGAACTCAGTCCAAATTGAAATATTTATTACGTGAGTTTCTTTGAAGTTTGTTAACATGGACCATTTTCCGAATCACAAATTTTACTTTTTAAACATGTCTCCCAATTTCAATTGTGTTTAGTGTTTAAATTTATTTCCAATGTCTTATTTTCATAAATTAAAGACCGTAGGGGGACATAACTAATTTAATAATAAATATTTAGACCCTTACTCACATGCTTAGGGCTTTTAAAATCTATAATGATATGAATGGATTTTCATTTTAAAAGATGAAAATAGATAGATTGTAGACTCTGCAATGCAGAGTAATCAGTTTTACTATTTACCAGCGACAACAAAAATAAACAAAATCAGCCTTTTATTGACTCTTATTCTACACTCTCTGGTTCACGCCTTAAATTCTTTGATTTATTCTCTTTTCTTAATTCAAATCCACTCTTTTTATACACTATTGCACTTGGATTATTGAATTTGCTAGAGAGATTCTAATTCAACTTAACTCGTGATATTTATGAATATACACAATTCATTATAGAGTCCTTGTTATTCTTTCACTTTCTCTATCGTAAAAAGTGATTTCATCAATGAAAAATTCATTGAATTTTTCACACAATTTATCAAATAATTTCTCTATCACGTCAAATTCTCTGCGTTTCTTTTTGTATCATTGCTATGTGCACATTTCTGAGATATCTAGATACATACACTTTTGTCGTTGTGCTTTAATCGAAACACATGAGCTCTACTCAGACTCTTACTCAAAAAATATCAGTTTTTCTATCTAATGAGAATCGAGTCAGACTTTGTTTATTACTGAAACCCACCTAGGAAAATGTTTTGTTTTAAAATTTTATCAATCCCAGATGAAAATTGTTCAATTTTAATCAGGTTTTTGATAAAAAGCACTGTGGCTTCACATTATCATCACCTGATAGCCACTTTTGGTAGACCTGTAGATCAATATAATATGGAAGTTGCTGTCTATACTAAAGCTCTTTAATTAATTTTGATTCAAAGTAACAACGTGGTTATGCAAATCTTAAATCATGAGTAGATACGTTCAAGAAAGAATTTAAAAGTTTTCAATGTATCAACTTTTTTCAAACCGATTATTCATCAGAGTTCTGTTATCTTTCATTTTGAATGAAAAAGGCAATCATCTGATTATTGATGAAATAAACTGTTTTCGAAAATTCAAGTTAGTATTTTCCTTAAATTCAACTCAGATTTCCCAAAATTAGTATCATTCCTGTTTTTTTATTGATAAGAAATCTTTCCAAATTCGTTGTCATCAGAAATCTTATATGCATTTAGCCCAATGTAATATTATAAACGTTAATCTGAGGTCATGTCTGATAGAACTTTTTACAAATTTCTTCAAGGAGGGGTAAACCATGTCCTTAACAGTAACTGAGATTTGTTTACACTATTTTTCGTATCTTTGTATATTTCATCGGTGAATCAACACGTTTTTCCATACAATTTTATGTCTATTCAAATTATTAATCTTTGTAAAGTCTCGAGAAAAGCATTATTCAAAGTATTATTTTTTTATAAATTCTTGTCGTCAATCAAAGGTATTTTTATTCTAACAGACGAAAAATGAGCACTACTTATTAGTAAACTAAAGTGATTAAAGAAAAAATAGATTATTTTTGTAATCAGAGTCAGCCATTAAGGCCAAAAATGGACGGTAAAGTGTTTCATCTACAAGTAATTCATCAAAATATGATTTTTTACTCATGAGTTGGGCGCCCAGAAAATATGCTTTATTTTGAGCTAAATTCTGCTAGCATTGCTAGAAAAATGTTCTTTTATTTTGGAAATAATATTATTTTTTCCCAGAAATATGCTCAAAATATGCTTTATTATGCATAAAGTAATGATATAAATATCATTTATTAAATAGCGTCATACAAATTAAAATGAGAAGCCTCTTCAATAAAATAGTGAAAACTGATTTATTTTGATTAAGATTGCGGTTTAGAACAAAAATTTATCTCACTCTAACTGTTCGTAGGAAAAACCCACAGTTATTCTGTTGTCAAGTCATTTCAAGAAATTAGTACACTTTTCTTGCTAATTAGTACTTTAAACCCTCTGAAATGTTTCATTTATCTCAAAATTCTCAATGATATGCTATATGTTTTTTGACGATAAATATGCAAAAATATGCTTTTCTAACTCCTAAAAAAAGATAGCTAGAGCATTTTCTAAAAAGTTATTTATCATCTGCTTGAGAAACAACATGCCAAAATATGCTAAATATGCTTTTTGGGCGCCCTACTCATGAGTAATGCTTGTGTTTGGACCTCAGTGAAAACTCCATGTAAAATTTTGAAAAATTTCCTTTGCATTTAATCTATTTTTCATAACTTCATCATTAATTTTAATATTTAATACAAGGCAAAAAGTAGGCTTGTTTTTTCTCAAGTAATTTGGTGAATGTGTTTTATTATAAGAGAGGAGCCGAATTTCATCAAAAATATTCTGGGGTTTATCATGAAACATGATTTTGGTCATTGAGAGAGAGCAAAAACAGTAAATAAGCTTTATTTTCGCCGATTCTCATCATACTTAAAGAAGCCCCCATTCTAAAATCGAAAGAAGGAAGGACGAACAACCGCACCATCACAGCAAATAAGCTCGATCCATCATTACACCCTATAATTATTGGTCCGAAGTACAAATTTTAAT
>KL567314.1:3727-18975 GCA_000715275.1 Gyrodactylus salaris
TATAAAAATATTTAAGATTATCATTAAAGAACTAACCTAATCATATTTTGTTTTGTGCAAAAAGTTAAAATTTAAATTTTGGCCAAAAAAACATTTTTCTTCAAGATAATCAAAATAATATTAAATAGTTGAAAAAAAAACTCTATCGAATGGTATTATTACCATTAAGACAGCAACTAATAAATTTTCCCTGTGCTATTAATATATTCCTAAATTGTTTGTAAATTGTTCAAATTTTGATATTTTGAAAATTGATCTTTCTGTTGTCTAATTAGTTTCTATTGAGGATCCATAAAGTTATATAGTTTAAAAATTCTGTGCAATTTTAGTTGATTCTTTTAACATTGACTAAAAGTAGAGGTCAGTTCACGTTTAAAAACACTAACTTTTTTTATTTATTACTTGCAATCCACACTAAATGCGGAAATATTATCGTACTGGGTAAAAATACAGAGATTATTTTACCCGTGACTTGATTTACAATTTGAAGAGAAATAAATTTCTAAGATAAGAAGATAAGCGTTTTGTTCCCATTTGGAGACCTCAACATGCCGCTCTCTAGTTAAATTCAAAAAAAGCTTCGAATTTGATAAAAAATATGGCAGAAAATATTATTATGAAGAATTTGAGAAAGGTACTCGAGGAAAGAAAGTTGGCGATTTTAACCCTTCTAGGTCCAAGCATAGAAAAACTTAGAAAATTCTGAGGATTTTGTTGTAGATTAACTGTAGTTTGAGGCGAATTTCAAAAAAAATCCTTTGAAAGTTACGAAAAAATGTTACACCTCAAATTTTTTCGATTTGATAAAATTAAGAAAAAAAATCAAATTATTTTTCCGTGCAAATTTCAAATAGCTGTAATATTATTGAGTGATGTCATTCGAAAGCCTAACATTTCCTTTTATCACTCTTTTTGTCGGTGTTATGAGCCCTCTAGTGAGATGTAACAATAACGTTACTGTGGGCCATGAGGGTTAATGTGTCTCCCAGGAATCAACAGGATTTAAAGGGTAGAAAACTTTCCTAGGGCATGGAATATATACAACCTTTTAGAAAAAAACCTGACATGTTCACCGAACTCTAATTAATATCATCCAACTACTTAAAAAATATATTTTCAAGTTAATGCATATCTCACCCATTCAACACAATTGTGGCGCTTATTGAGTAATTCTATAATAAAATGGAGCAAATGTCTTCTCCGGCCATCAGAATGACTAGCAATTTCATTTTTGTCATTGAAAATATTAGAATTTTGATGACACGAGGAATTAGATTGAGTGTTGGCTGAACTGCGTATTGTGCTATTGTTGAATAGTCTAGATTGATTCGTTCCAGAATCGTTTGTAAGATTAAGTTTATCTGAGTTGTTGATATTATTGGCCGGATAACAGCGATTGGCTGAAATGTAATAATCACAATCTTTCTTCTCAGCTGGCTGGTCGCCATTAGGCGTTATCTGATGGTTGGATAGTCTACGCTTGATATATTTGAAATTCGATGATGTAAGGTCCAAGCATTTACTAACACCCTGGTTCTTCTCATGACCTTCTTCGTGCATTGAAACCTTGGCCTTTTTATCTAAACATGAAAAGATTTTTAGCATGAATGGTTATCACTAGTGCTGCCAAATTTCTTTTTTACAAATGTTGTTTTTCTTAGTTCACACGTATCACTGATCAATAAAATCAACATCCGAGAGTCTAGAAATGCTCCTAGAACAAAAGGCAAATTCCTTTTTCCATGCTCAAGCCTTTTTCTGGCTGCTATCGATTTTTAGCTCGAACAGCCAATGAAATGCACGTATTTCAATATGTGACATTGATTGCTAATTTTTGTGTGTGCTAGTGTGTCTGTCCCACCAATGAAAACAGTGTGAATTTGGGTTATGTAACACAAATTTCTAGTTATTTCAGTTTTATTTCTTAAAATTGATTTTCATAGCCGAGTCTAACTCTCTTCGGGTTCACATGAGGGGTTATAATGGGGGAGGAGGTTTTCCTTTTTCGGGTAGCCCTAGTTATCACTCTAATATTGATCTCATAATTAAGCACGATGGAATCATAATTTTCAAATAGCAAAACATGTTAGAACGTCAATTACAACCTATTTTGGTCTCAATACTTTTTTTAAGTAAACATGCAATCTCTTTGGCTATATCTGAGATGAGTTGTTGAATCGCACGAAATGTTTATGGAAAGTAGCCTGTAAGCAACTTCTTAAATCTTTCAAGAGCGTCATTTTAGAAAGATTTAGTCTTTAAAAAACTTTGTTTCATTGCTTGTGTAAATATTTGAAAGAAATGATGAACAAATATTCACATATCTTTGTAAAAGAGAAAATACTCGAGAAACTTGTTGTAAATCTCTCTCACCTGAAATGTACTGATAAAACTCTCGTGATATAGTTCTCGACCTAGTTTTCCTCGAGGCCATTTCATCGCCAGGGTGACTCTTGCTAAACTTTTGATCCCCTCTGACCGCCTGAGAATTCTTTGGGGTCCTCTTTAATTGATTTCGTTGATCTAAATTCGAGCTGATATAGTCAGAATCAAAGTTGTCCCCCTGATCGAGATCTTCGCCTTCTTCATCATCGATTTCACTCCAATCATTGTAATATATAAATGCAGAATTACTATAGGCATCGTCTGTTTGCAGTCCTCTGTAGAGGGAATAACAACTTTAAAATATGCTATCTTGCCTTTTTTCTCGATAATGCAAAAAGAAGAAATGTAGTGAACTTTTTATCAGCTCCTAATTAAACAGAAGAAAGATTAACCTAGAAAATGGATCCTTCTTAATGTAGAGAAAATTTAGATTAGATCGATAATGATGAATCATCGGCTTTAATTATAAGATATTAGATCACTAAAATACGGACAGAATAAACAAAAGTATTTGATATAGCCATCTGCTTGGTTTGTTTAAAAACATATAACACTGACGTGGGATTTTTGAAAGCATAGTGCAAGATACTCTTTCTCTTCTTGACAAGAAATTGATTAATAAAAGCAAGGACAGCTAAAATATATCTTTTATTCGCGTCTAATCCGTCTATTAGGGTCGAAAGTGCCCTAAAAATGTTCACGAAATAGCAAAATACAGAGATAATATATCTTGTGCACCTACATTGATCGAATATTTAGAAAGATGTATCAAGTATTTATCGAAAAATCAATCGTAATTTTTCGTAACAATGGTGCAAAATAAATATTTTTTCAATATTATTTCGTAGGTTATCCCCCAACGCAGGTAAACGATTAGAAAATGACAACACACTAAGGATCAGGCTTGAAGAATGTGATGTCTAGTGTATTGTTTTATTTTTAAATAGACAATTTTGGAGCAAAATATTGAATGGAATTTGCCAAAAAAGATTAGGAAAAAATCTTCAGGCAGCTTTAAGAAGTATTACAAAAAGGATAAAATTTTGTCTAATCTTCTAGTTGAAAAATAATTCATTGAACTAATAAATGAGAGAAGGATACTTTCTACAAGTCACAAAATCAATTACTAGATTAAAATAATTATAATTATCAAGTGAATACGCCACAATAGTTACATTAGGTTGGGCCATAAATGTTTTTTGAATACTTACTAATATGATGAAAGAACATATTTTAAACCTTAATTCGTATTTCTTTTCAATTAAAACTCGAAAACAGTATTTTCATATCTAAATTCGTACAATAACAATCTAATGACTAATTTTATGTTTCAAAAGTAAGAAAAATAACCATTTCTTTCAATGATTCTTTAGAATATGACAATGAAACCACAATACTCAATTTAGATTTTTATTGCACGAATTTAAATATGAAAATACCGTGTTCGAGTCTCTCAAATGAGTTTTAATTGAAAAAAACTGAATTAAAGTTTTTTCTACATTGTAGAATCTACAATAATAGAAAGTATTCAAAGAAATGTTTTCATGTTCCACCCCACTGTTACAATGCACAGTGTTACATGACTTACGCACACACAAATTACAGTTGAAAGATGAGATTCTATTGGCAACTACCAATGAGTTCAATGAGAGTCTCTAGACTTATTCTAGATTTATCAAATTTTTATGCAAGATTACCCCTCTATGGGTTAGGGTTTCGATAAGTCGAATTAACCCTTCTACGCCCACAAGAAAATAGTTTTTATTCAAATCACATTTCAAAGAAAAGCCGATATTATTTCACGTTGGGTGTCTCTACTACGACCAGTAGAGTCTCGGGTAAAGCCTAGTATGGGCTAAATCAGATATCCTAGGCAGTAGGTGAAATAGTCATTATGATGATTCATGATAAGAAATGAAATGGGTTCAAGTCAAAGAATAAATACAACACTAGCAACCCTCAGAAATGAAGAGATGTAATATTCTTTCATTGTAACATCAAGAAAAAATTAAAATGTGTTCAAATAACACCAGAAGGAGAGATGACACATATTTCTCGTTTTTCTACTTCAAGATTATTCAGGTTTGTGAAAGTATACATTTTCACTGACTAACAAGAAGACAATAGAAATCACTCTTATGTAACCCTCGTCTTCTATTATATATTAATAGATGTATATTTCTAAACTAGCGCTAACATGGGGTGAAATTTAGTGTTAATCAATATTCATATACTTTACTGAGAGAGATGTAGTGAAGAACAGGTTCATAGAGATGAAAATTGGATTTATGTTTTTTTTCAATTCAAGATACTTTAATTCCAATGATCCAGACTCTTGGAAAAATTGGAATCATTTCTTAAAACTAGCTTAGAGTAACAAGAGTGCACTTTTTTAGTAATTTTTATTCTTTGAATTTCCTTTGCATTTTCTAACGCTTGAACCATCCGCTAATGATTTTATCATTGTGATATAAGCAGTGCTTTTAAGACGTTTTTGACTACTTATTGCTCTAACAGCCATAGAAATTGCTTGTGTTTGTTTAATTTTTTTGAATCTCACACATTTTTACAATATATTCTAGTGACTTCTTCAGCTATATTTTAAGAGCCTACTTGAAGTGTTCACAATCATACATTCTGATTATATTCTGCTTGGTTACTTGCAGGATCAAATTTTGAGAAAACCATAAACGGTAGAGAATCTTCCGTGACAGGAAGAAAATTTCATAAAAATTCAGTTGTTCTAATATAGGTTGCTTTATAAGCGTTTTATTGTCTATGAATCAGTCAATGAATGCTCTACTCAGATTTCTTAATAACATTTTAAATTGAATATTACAGAAAAATTAATTTGATATATTTCTTGACCCCTTATCTTGAATTTAGAACCAAAGTCTAATAAATGTTAGAGGGGGTATAATATTTGTCTAAGCAAATCGAACATCCAACTGCAAAATAACATTTATAGATTGAGATTCTATCTACCCAAACGTAAAATAAATTTTCATCTGGCATTTGTAGATGCAAAGTTATGAAGCAACAAGCTTCCGAGAACACCAGTGTCCCTGTGGGCCTAGGAGGGTTATTGTCCCGAGTATTGTTACTTTTCCCAGTAAAGTTCAAGTCAAAAATACACTGGCTTGAAAATCAATGAGAATTGTTACTAAATGCCTGACAAAGAATCAACCATCGATCGATTTTTAACTTCTAATTATTGTAATTTAGCGAATCGTAATTTTCTTCTTTTGTATGTTTTGTTTCCAAATCGGAAATGAACTTTAAATTCATTGATTTTTCAGTTTTTAATTGATATTCTGAGCAAAGTAATCTCATCAAATCTTTTAACGTTACATTACAGTTAAATCTGTTAAGTTTACTCAAACCTAATAAATTTGATTTGTCACTTGACAGATGGTTTTGATATTTCAGATAACGTTCTTATAACGTCTTTAGACTATGGGTATGCTGCTTGTGAGTTTTCAAGATGATATAGTTTCATTTGAGGTTTTGTAATATAATATTCACTTTCGTCAGAAATATGCTCGTAATATGCCTTATTTTATTATTTAAATTGAGGCTTAAAAATCGATCAAAATTTCATTATATTTTCATCACAGATCCCAAAAAACGAATAATTTTTGTCATGGGCCATCAGGGCCCGGACCTTGAAATATATAAAATTTATATTTTTTGAATTCTCTTGACTAACTTTTCTGAATTGTATTTAAAATGTATTGAAATTTGATTTTTTGAAATAGAGCGTTTTATTGGTTCTCATCATAAAGACCAATCAAAACAAATTTTTTTTAATAAAGATTCTTTATTGTAAAATACGCAATTGGTGACTAGAATTCAACAATTTTATCAGGATAGAAGTTAGAAAAACATGCAAAAAGCGACCTAGATGTTTCAAAATTTCAAGGGCTGTATTTAGGCTTTGATAAGTCAGCCTCAGTTTCATCTCCCATGTTAATTTTTAATAATTTTATGTGTACAAACAAAAAAAGGCCCTTAGTCCTAGTTATTTTTAATTTATGCTGACAGATTGATTCAGTCTTTTCACTGATTGATAACAAAATACACAACATTTTCAAGCAAAACTCTTATAAAATCTTAATTTTTCATTAAATATGACTTCTCAATTTTCGAAACTGTAGTCCTTTGAATAGATGTTGAGCAGCCAATGAAATTAGACCAGGTCATGTAGTAAAAAAATCCATAAATTAGATTTTAAAATTGATGATGTAGAAATTCTTGAATAATCTGGCCTGTTTTAATTATATATGAAGACATGTTGGTTGTATGGGATGCCTAGGCGATATTATTAATTAGTTATTATCGACTGGCTTTCCTTCAATCTCTTCAACCACGAAGACGTTTATAATCAAGTGTCATCAAAAATATTCGATCTGTTATTATGACGTATGGTATTTAAGTTTTGGAAAAAGTAATGTAAATGGTAAACGGGCTTTATTTTCGCCGATTCTCGTGAGACCATAACAGCTGCTAAAGTTTTATAAGTTATGTGCGAGTTTAACTAACAAAAAACCATGTTTCATCATAACAGCTCCAATAGAAATCCCCATAAATTTGTTAAGTCTCATCGGATTTTAATTAAAATTTATATTTGGTATTCTAATATTTCCTAATGAGTAAAATACTCACTTGGGATTTTGGAAGCACGGCCCCTTGAAATCATGCTGAAACCTTTTCTCAGATGAGGTCTTCCTTCTGAAAGAGGTCTTACTCTCATTGTTGAACTGAAACTTTTCCAACAAGTTCTCTTCGCGTTGTATGATGCGTAGACGCCGGCGCTCGTAGTAATCATTAGTTGTATCCTCGTAGGGGGATTGGGAGCCGTCTAGTTCGTCATTATGCGTCGAAGAGACCTCTGAAGCGTATCCACTACTTCGACCCCATTCGCAATTACTCTGCTGACCAAAGTTACTTGAGGAAGCACTTTCAATCTCACTGGATGTATCGCTCAGATCGTTTTCTAAGAGAAAAAGGATTGATATTTGAATAATTTGAGTTTCATACATATTTTGTGGTCAAAGTTTCTAGTTGTGTAAGAATGCACATAAAAGTCATGGGTGAGGCACTTTTGTAACCCCTCAAAAGGTTCCGTGATTACATTTTAATTTTGCGTTTCTGGAGATTTTTAACGATTTTCATTGGCTGTTTTAACTTTTTAAATTTAACAATAAATGGCCTATTTTCAAAAAATCCGCAGCTACAGGAGAGTCAGTTCCGCTTCAAAACTTTTTCAATAGTAAAAATTTTACATATCAATTGATCTTCGATATTCTCTTGTTTTTTCAAATTTCATCAGATCTGAGCGAGGCTTTTTGGTCGTGATTTCAGTATTTTTTCAAAGTTTGATTTAAATAAATCGTAAACTTTTAAACAATTTATTTTACAAAGATTTGACTGAACCAAGAGTCTAAGATATTAATTTTTTTGCTAATTCTTAAATGAATATTCAATAATTTTAGAATAGAAGCTTACAGGCTTAAGAAAGGCTGTTTAGCCATTACTTAAATATTTCTCTTTTATGAACGTAAGAATGACTCATTTATGGTTTTCTTAAAATGTGATCTTCGAAATCAATTAAAAGCTTTGAAAAAAAGTTTATTTTAGTGTAAATACTTCATGGTTACTATGGCATTGCTTTTCAAAATAAAATATTTCAGATTCGAGTACTTTCAAGCACGCTGAATATGAATTCGTGAATATGAATTGATGAGATACTGAGGTCTAAGGTGGAAAATATGGACGGCGAAGGGATTCATTTACAAGTAATTCTTTAAAGAAAATGAGAAGTGCTTATGCCTTGGACCTTGGCGGTTTTCATGCCTATGGATAATTGTGTAATTCAATGAAAAAATTTCTCGACTTTTGAAAATATGCATTTAGAGATCAAGCACAATTCTCTAAACTAAAAAGATTATAATCCAATGCACAAAGTGAGAAGTAGAAAATAACTAGTGAAGCGAAATTGTGACACCTAGTCTCTTATGAAATTAATATTTGTTTCAATTATTTTTATTTCGAAAATTTTACAGCCAAAATAAATACAACTGATCAAAGTCTGAGATTGATTTTTTTCTTCAAAATTCTCTATTTTATGAATTAAAATTAAAGATTTAAAAACTAATTCATTGAATCCTTTTTACAACCAAGAGATTTCATCACTCTGTTCAACTTTGTTTCAATTGGATGGCAAGTTGAAAAATAAAACCTTTTATCGATTTCATTGATGAACAAAGAGTGAAATTTGAAAAAAACATGCTAAAGTATATATTATATAAAGTAAATAGAGAATTTTGAGCTGAATATTTATGTACACCGATAGATATAGAGTTTCATATGACATTTTAAAAACTCATTTCATCTGATAGAAAAAGATCAATTACTTTTTTTAATATCACGATATTTGTGCTCTACTTATTCAGAGTGTGACATGTTGAGAACGTCAATCAATATCATTTATCTGATAATATTATAATGTTTCATGAAGATAGGTTGTAGCTATTCTAAGCATTTATCAACTCAGCTGACTCGTTGGCTAGAACCAATCAGAGCTCAGTTCAATTTTTGAAAATAAGCAACGAACACTGGTGCAAATGGCAATTATTCATTTAAATCCCAGTTGTCCTTCTTTCTCTATGGCGTATTTTTTCTTTGAATGAATCGATAAAATCTACGAGAAAATCAATGTTTATAGAGAGATTTTTCTTCAAGTTTATACGAAATGTGTAGTAACCTTAACATTATTTTCATGGATTATAATGAGAAGCTTGGAATAAACAAACAAAAAGGGTTTTAAAGATTCTATGTTCAACCCTTTATTTGCATAGTTTATTCCCAAATAGAAAGAGCTTGGATCTGAATAAAAATTTGTAACCAAAAACTAGATGAGACCTGAAAAATAGATTTTCTCCATAATTATTCTAATATTAGATGAAACCTTATTTGAACTTGGTTAATTGTATAAATTATCATTTGTTATTTATAGCAACCATGATGAAACTGAGAATATACTAAGAATGCATTCAAAAAGTTCCATTTTTTCTAGATCCATGAATTTCTAATTGGTAAATAGAATAATCTCAACTCTAGTCGAGATCTAGACTTCAAATAGCCCTTCTTGATAAATTTCTTATTTAGTCAGATTAGATATATTCCATGAGTCATGCAACAAGCTTCATATGAAAGAGTGTACATATTTTAAATCATTTAACATATCGTTTCATATTTTGATGGTTTCGATTTTTTGATGATAGAGATAATTTGTAAAAAAATTGTTAGGTCAAAAATTCAACGTTGTGAATTGAAATTAGTTTATGAAAGTAATTTCAGAGAAATAATCGTGAGTGAGTTTGATGCAACTTTTTAGACTTTATTAATTATTTTTAAAAAGCAATAAGGTGTCCTATTGTGCAGGCCAAATTGAATTTTTCTCGCCAGAATCGTCAAAATTCATTTCAATATGACGTGGCAATCAAAGATATTTTTCTCTATTTAGTTCTGTTAAACATCTTTCTCGAATATAAGACAATCTTAAACCTGATTTCTATGGTCAATAGATTAATAAATCAGAAGCTTTGCGGATCCAGGGTTGTTTATTGTAAATATTCTCACCACTCATTTTCTGGCAATTGACATCTCCTAGAAGCTCGTTAAAATTGAAGAGCGAGTTCTCTTGCTGACAAATCTCACTGTCTAATTCCAACCAGGGTAAAAGGGACGTATTCTGCTCAGATGCTTGTTCGTTAGATTGTGCAGTTGAATGGACTGCAGTCTGCTGGTTCGCCTGATTAGATTTGATCTGAGCTCGTGACTTTTGCCAGGGATCTAAAAGTTATTTTATGATTTAAAACGAAAAAAATGCATTTTAAGAATAAAAAGGAATTAATAATTTTCAGATAATTCTTCGATCAATAAAATCTATAAACTGTTTATGATTAGAGAGTGAACACACACACATCTCAGAACAAGAGTCAACTCAAAGTGTTTTAAGCAAGTTGAATCTTTATGAAGAAATCATCTAAACCCTGTTAAATATATAAATATTTAGAATATATAGAAATTTAAATAATGAATACAGAAAAAATGCAAGTAGAATGTTCACAATGAGATATACGCAATCGAAAGAAATTATTCGATTTAGAGAAAAGAATCAATAATTGAGAAATTAATTCTGGACGTGTATTTTTAAATTCAAAAGCAACGGAGATTTCCAAAAATATTCATCTTCAATAATATTGATTGAGCAACTATTAGTGCAAAACCTCTATCAGAGAGAGAACCTTTTATCAATTCTCAGCAAATAAAGTGTATTCTGAGTATTTAAATCTTGTTCCAAGTTGCAAATCCATTTTTCTCAAAACCCAGAAGGTTCTCATGCAATCCTACACCTAAGCAAGAATCAGTTATGCGTTATGCAGAATTTATCTTATTACTAATTGATCCAATATTTCTGAATATTCATAAGAGTGTTCTCAAATAGATATCAAAGAATGAACAAACATTGTTGAAATAAATAAAAAAACCATCATTCTACTTGTATTATTGATTAAGTCAACAAAAAAGGTTTCTAAAATTAGATTTTTTTTACATTTTCTAAATAGATCAAGATCTTGATAGGACCTTTGTAAGCCCTTATAGTTCTCACGATTTTATCAATCAATAAGGAATAATTTTACAAATGTTTCTTTTTTTCGCCTACACAACGCCAACTTTTTATTTTACAATACTGAAAATAGTTCGCAAACTTACTTGAAGAAATAGTCATGGATCGTTTTGATTAGAGGGAAAATGGAAAAAAGTAATAAATAGAAATTGTCAACACTAACCATATGAATCTCTGATTGATAGATTAGCTTGTGTTAAAATAGGATCTCTCATCAATATTGTATTTTGTCGTATAAAGTTATCCATTAAATTCTATTGAAGGCATCAGATAACTTTGATGACTATTTAAAATCTTTTTGAAATCATGCCTAACATCATCCAGAAGAAAATAGTTGATTAAAACAAAAATAAAAGTATTATTATTTTTTAAAAACGTTTTTAATTTTTGATGATATTTTAGATATTATTTTAACATTTTGTTCAAAATATTATTATTTTTTAAATTATAACATGATATTGTTGTAAAGATCAAGGAATATTCATTCCCCATAGCAACGAATGTTTTATTGGATCGGAAAATTATATTTTATCATATATCTACTCACAAGTATACACAAACTAATTTGTTTCTAAATTAGGCCAAATCCAAAATAATATTTGTCATGTTTTCTTGTGATTTAAATTTTATGTAAACATTAATAGATTACAATTTATTGGGAGTATGATTAGATCAGACTTCTTTTTCTAGCAGTTTATTTAAAGATTTCACATGGGATTTGTATGAGATTTTCAATTGTAAATTTTGACGCAAATTCTGTCTGAAGTTAACCCGAAGACTTTTAGTTATGAAGAAGTACTAACTATTGAACACCTTCTACGTAATTTAAGCGAGATTTTGGTGAGAAAAATATTCAATCGTAATTCAAGATTCAGAAAGCTAAATACGAGTTACAAAGTCCAAAATACTTTCAGACGAAATTTTTATCAGGAAAGCATTTTCGAAGGAATTTTGTCGTCAATATTAAACATTTCAGTGCAGTAAATTGCTTATTAGGGACTCTCCTAACAACTCTTGATTAAAGTCGTCCGATGTTGAAATGTGAATGTAATTTTGTTTTAATGAGGAATTATGTATCTAATGTATTAACGCGGAATTCTAAAATTAAAAAACTTAAAAAAAAGACTTATTCAGAACCGAAATATATAACTTTTCTTCTTATGATTTAACTATTTCAAACTGAATTTTAAGTTGTAACCCGAGTTGACTCTATTCGGGCGCACATGATGGGTTACAATTGGGAGACCACCAGAATCGAATCCCACAGCATGTGAGAAGTGTTATATTTTGACAAAAATTAGACCTTATTAAACATTAATACAATACATTTCAGAGAGAGCACAATCGTCCCAATGGTCAGAATCTAATGGTTTCATCAAAAGCTTATCTAATCATACCTTGTATTGAAACAATAATTTTCAAGACTTTTGAAACCCTAAAAATAACCAGGGCGCCAAAAAAGAATATTTAGCATATTTCACGTGCATTGGAAGAAAAATCATGTTAGTGATAAAAAAATCTTTCCAGGGTTCGTAGGGTCCAAGATAAAAAGGAATATTTTTGAATATTTTCAACAAAAAGGAATATGTAAATTCTGAAGAATATTATTTTATCCCAAAGAGAATTTTCATAGATTACCTCAACTCATTTTCATTATTTTTAAACTCAGTTATATCTTCCAGACCCCTTCTTCATTCTTATTGGATATTCTCTTCTCTTTAGTATATTTCACAAATCTGAGTTTCATCTTCATAAATGTCGGCTTCTAGGTAAAAATGGTAAGAATTGAACTTAAGATCCAAATTTATCAGACTTGGAGTTTTGGGATCTGTAGATCTCAAGAAGCGACTTGCAAAAGATATTATTTCATTGCAAAATACCCTAGTTTTACCCACTGTCCATTCTTTAAAAAAAGTGCCAATGTTCTAGTGCGCCACAAACTAACGGATAACCGCTGTTTCAAAGATTCATTGCAAAATATGCTCTGATTTATTCAAAAAGAGAATATTATTTAAATTCGCCAATATTTTTGGCGCCCTGATAATAACACAACTCATCTGTTATACTTGAAAATGTATTGGTCTTCAATTCTAGATATTCACTACAGAGTCATGATCTGCAAAAAGAGATCATAAACATTATTTTAAATTATACAAAATTCGCACTGAATACAAGTACACAAGATAACTTGACATAGTGATGTTGAATACACATTGACAGGGAAATAAAGTTTTTGCTTACATTTCAAATGTTCGTATTAGAAAATTTCATCGAATCTATAAATGACTCAAATGTTAAGACAAATAATTTGCATAATTCACAAATTCTTCTTGGTATAAACACGAAAGAACCAATAGAATACGTTGAATATCTCATTGGCTGGATTTGCAAGTAATGCAATGAGACAGTCAGATTTTGTACTCTCATGCTATATCTTGAAGAGAAAAATACAAAATATATATTTAGCATAGATATATAGAATGCACATTCTCTAAAAAAACTTATAATACAATAACTCTTCTATTTCTCACATAACTGATCGTCATCATAAGGTATAACGCAGAGTGATAGAAGTTCAACCAGATATAAGAAGAGATCTATTTGAGGAAAGATTGAGAATCCATCTCGGAATAACGAAGCTTGCACTATGCAGACGTCCCAAGTGCACAGACTGCCCAGGTTCAACTACCCTTTCAAGTGAGTTTTTAAGTTGACCATTCAGATCTGATTAAAAATGTGAACAATTTAGTTAAAATTAGTTTC
The DNA here is from genome assembly GCA_000715275.1 of Gyrodactylus salaris. Classification (NCBI taxonomy): domain Eukaryota; kingdom Metazoa; phylum Platyhelminthes; class Monogenea; order Gyrodactylidea; family Gyrodactylidae; genus Gyrodactylus; species Gyrodactylus salaris. The sequence goes on from KL567314.1 coordinate 17,571, forward strand.
TGTGAGATAAGTTTTCACACTTCTTAAACTTTGACCAGATTGAGATTTGGTCTTTCTGACTGTGTTTATAAGCGTTAAATTAAGTTTTTATCTAGCATTATTTCAGCGTTATTAAGCGCCAGCGTTTGTGTGACACAAGGGGAGGGTTAATCTAAAACGTTTGAGAAAAAAATAACTACTCTTTTCTCCTTCTTCATGCACAAGAGCTTCGTACCAAGTTTTGTTATGTTTGATGAGTCACTTAACATAGCTGTTCTATTCAGCATTTAATTAACTAATGTTAATAAAATATAATCAAGTTGCATTTCTTCAATAGTACCCTATATTTGGAAGGTAAATATAATTTGAAATACGCCCAGCACTATAAATAAATCAATTCTTTTACTGGTAACACTCTTTCTTAGTTTAGGCAATTATATTTATTTACTGTAGTGAACACTATTTACGAATAGCTCTGATTCACTCTTGCTAATATTTCAAATCGAAGCCCCTAGCCCACTTGCATGATTGATCTCGAAATTTTATCACCCAATGTACCTCCAATGGGATTCTTTCATGCCTATGTAACATATTTCCCTCAAGTAAATTTTATGATCTTTACCTTGGAATAATAACGAGATTTTGCAATTATTCAATTTCAGTTTTAATATCTCAACAATAGGCATTTTTATCTTCAACTGTGTGTCAATGCTTTCTAGGATTGGCTAATGATGCCCACTTCAGAATTTATTAAAATATTAATTCAAAATAAGAGGCGATTATTTTTACTCAAAACTCTTATTCTGAAAGGTTTTTCTCTGCTTGTAGTTTACTGCTAGGTGTGACTTATATTTTTCACTGTTTGTTAGGTTTTACGATTAGTTTTCTATTTATAACTATTCTCTCTAAAGATTCATTATAAAAGTTTCATTAACCCTTTAAGGCCCCGGTGTTGCACCTGAGCAACATCTACTTTTCTTATCGTTATTCATATATCCAAGATTGTAAAATACATCAAGTCACATCATTTTGAAGAAGAGGTTGTAAGCTTTCTGATTATATATTTAAGGTAATTCAGTCATTTATTTCAAAAAAGATATTGGCCGTCGAATTTTGAAAAATTCTGAAAACACCAAAGCAACTATATTTTGTAATTTTGAGTTTTACTATTTTCCTCATCTTACGTTGTACAAGTATGTAACTGTGTTTGAATAACAAGAAAAAATACATAATTATTCTATTTTATTGATTGTATTCTATTGAAAGAGGAAAAATACCTCATTTATCTTCAAGAAAACCGTGAATATCTCCTACACTAAATATTTTAGGAAAATTCTCAAAACCAAAAAGTTCTTAAAATTTAATTTTCAGCCTAGTTAACTTTGAAACATAGGAATTATCATTGAATTGTAGAGTCGGGTCGGGT
>KL567315.1:0-18249 GCA_000715275.1 Gyrodactylus salaris
CCCATTTTTAAAAATATCAACCATTTTCTCAGTTCTTTTTAAATCCCTTTTTCCCTCTATATCCTCCCCCTTCCTCCCTTTTTTCACATTTTCTTTCCCCCTTTTGTCCCTTTCCTCCCCCTCTTCGTATTCTATGTTTATGTAATTCAGGAGTTTTTCAAGAAATATATCAGGGAGCGAAGTTAGAAGCTCTATAGATAAGTAGAAATCATCTTTCCTTTTCTTGGAGTTAGATGATTTGAGAGCAGATTTAAGATCCTCAAGAGTGAAAGGTGTAAAGGAGTCAGGAAGGGGATCAGGAAGAGAACAAAGATTATTAAGATTGTATATTGAGACAAGGTAAGAGTTAAAGTCAGAAGCATTGAAGCAAGGGGTATATTTAGAAGTTTTTTCCCTATTTGATAGAAAGTTTATTTTTTTCCATGCGCGGGAAGGTTGAGTAGACAGATCAGAAATTATGCTCTTTTCAAAGATTTTCTGATTTGGAAAGTGTTTAGATTTTTTAGAGTTTATAGTGAGTCGAGAAGAGCTGAGTATTAGCGAGTAGAATAAGTTGGAGTTAAAGCCTTCAATGAAGAAAATATCAATATTAGCTAGTAGGTCAGCTTTAAGTTTCGCGAAATCAACAGTGAGGTGGGAAGAAGATGAGTTGTAGAAGTTGGTGTCAGAAGAGGTGATTATTACCTTATGATCAGAAGAAGGAAGTTTGAAGCAATGGGACAGGTTTAAGGAAGATAAGTTGGTGAAGATAAGATCAAGAAAGTTGTTTGATTTGGGAAAGGTAGGTTCAGAAACTATCTGCTCAAGACCAAGTCGATCCATATAGTCAAGGAAGGGATGTATAAGAATTAAGTCAGGGTTTCTGCTAGTATTTTCATTATTAAACGCACTATATCAAATTCGGGGATGATTTGAAAGCTCTTGAGCAAAAATGCAACGATTAATTTTTCCTACCTATCGATGATGATTAAAAGTTAAGTCAGAGATCTTGGTTTGCACTATGATAACTCACTATCTACAAACATCCATGTTTCTAATGTGATCAAATCAGTCAGAAGTAAGGCGTACTTCCTCCGAAAGCTAACAATTAACAAAATATTGAGCATAAAATTATTCCTGTCTTTAATCTTGACTCATTTTGACTTTGGCTCAAATCTGTTAACAAATCTCAAAGTAAGTAAATGCGAGAAAATATAGAATAGGTTTCTCACCTCATGTGGACTCCACATTGTGAAGGATTTATAAGTTATCAAAAACTCCTAAAAAGCTACAACTTATTTCCAATCTGGATGAGAAGAATTGCATCTTCACTGAAGATTCTTCAGTCAACCTGTCAAACAAAACCAGAATTACGAGCCCTTTCCTCCAAGATAAAAACCTATCGGATTTCAGTTCCTTAAAGATCAAAGACATCTCCAGTACCCTACTACCCTTGTTTAACAACGATTACTACCTATACCCTCACGATGTTACAATGTTTCGTTTATAATTTTAAAAGTGCACCACTTCAATTCAAAAAAAGAGTTGTCAAATGACAAAACTTGAAGGAATTTTAAAACTTTCAGTTTAGCTCAGATCATTTCAATAAAAAATGGAAATAAAAATTATACAATGCTACTACTTGAAAGTAGATTTATTAAAATTGCTTTTTCTCTCTCTTAAGTAAATATAACAAGGCAATTGGATTTTGTTCTTTTACAGAAACACTTGATCAACCTCTAATCAATATCATTGTCATTCTCAGCGAGCCTCTCGTAGTTTCTGTAAAAGTTGTGCGAATTCTTAAACTTTCTCTTCCACTCAATCGGCTTATCATACCATTCCAATGCCTCGGTGACGAAAGCGTGGAGACCCTTGGTCGTCTTGACGTACTCATCCTTAATTTGCTCTTCCATAAACTTTTTGGGGATATTGATATAGCGGACATTTTCGACAATCTTCTCGGCGACATCCTTCCGTGCGGGGTCATGCTTCATCCAATGAACGATTGACTGATAGATCTTCACCTCGGGAACATTCATCTCGTCATCCTCGATAAACTGGGCCAGGTCTTCGAAGGGAATCTCGAGAAAGGCTTGATCCTTCTCAGCTACGAGATCCATATGTTCTCTCATGTAACGTTGGGTCTCTTCGACCAACTTTTTCATTCCAAACTTCATGGCGATAGCACGGAACTTGGCGCAATTCTCCGGACGAAGATACTCTGCGAGAATGCAGCCGTAAAGTTCCACGCCGTGCGTCAACTTCAAGTCGTGGATCAGAGAGATTAACTCGACATTATTCACAGAGTCGTGAAGCTCGAATTTCCCGGTGTAGACGAATTCGATTATCTTCTCTGCGTCCTCTGGGCTACAGTTACTAAGGGTCACTTCGGTGTTCTTTTCATCTTGAAAGATTTCTTCAAAGTACACCGAGGCGGCAGCGAAAATGGCCCTGTGAATACCGATTCTTTTGTTTTTCACAACGAGATAAGCGTCCACCATTTCCTGATTTTGGTAAAACGAATATATTGACTTTGCAAATGAAGATAGCGCCTGCGGCACAGTAATGTGCACATTTTGGTCCACGAGTTCAACTGTCATGCTCTGAAAATGAAAAAATGATTAGTTGAAAGTTGATTTAAAAAAGAAAGAAAAAATAAGTTTGATTCGAAAAAAAAGTATTTTTTTTGTCTAAAGTACAAAGTCTGATCTTTATTAGCGCACTTCTTCTCGTTCCAAGCGCAGATGCTCTACTTCAGGGTAATTTCTTCAGCATATATCAAAGTACAAATTGAACAGTTTTTCTTCTCTACCGACTGAATTAGCTTTGAGTAGGAGGAATTTTTCAATTTTCGCCTTTTCAACCTTGAAACCCTCCTTTTGGTCGATTATGACCAATTGACGCTTCATAGACCAGAAATTCTGAGAATCTTTAAAATGGCCAAGCCTTTCAACGACAAAATTAAACACTTTTGGCAAGAGATTAACGTTTAGGCCCAAAAGATGAATGCAATAGTTGGAAGCGCTGTTGTCAGAGCAAGTTTTACTCAAATATCCCAAAGTTTCATCCAACTCTCTATCAACAAGGTGTCTGCCTTTGAGTAGGACCTTGTCGAATAAAAGGTCCCAAAGCATGTAATTTGAGACATGCTTCGAGGCGAGGTTCCTGTTGAAGTCGAGCTCCTTTGAGACGTCTTCATGATAGAACTCTCGATTCTTGAAAAGCCAATGCCTGTGGAGAAGGGCTTCATTAGATCTCGGTCTTCTGCAGAGAACTAGGCTGGTAATTTTATCGTTGATTTCATCAGAGACTTTAGAGTTTTTGAGAAAATTCCAAAATTTCTGATCATCCGGATGGATTAGGCAGTGGAGGAAGGCATTTGAAGCGTCTTAAAATAGAATTAGACAAGTTACTCATTCCATTTTGCGAGATATCTTTAAAGAGGAAATGAAGGAGGCTTTTTGATAAGAGAAGAGTTTCATCTTTCAACTGGTAATGAGAATTTAGTTCTACATCTTTAGGGAAGATGTCGTATTCGGTGCTGAACTGGGGTAAGAAATATTATTCACCATCTGTGGAGGGCGATATTATAGATTTCGTCTATTATTGCACAATTCATTGGGAATTTAAATTCTGATTGTTTTAAACAATGAAATTATTGTGTAATTATGTTGACTTATTCTACTTGGAAAATATATCTTTTCAAATACGAATATTCTCGTAGACAGAGACTCTGAGTGATTTAGTCTTGATTAGAATTATAAACATCATTTCTTTGAAATAATCTTAGTGTTATTATGAAATAGCTCATCTCATTTTTGAAAAATGATTTTTCCGTGGATATTTATTGAAATTAGACAAAGTTTTAGCAAAATGTTTCGCAACGTGTTCTTTCAGAAATTCAGATAATTAAGCTCAAAAAATTAATTCAAACGATGAAATTCTACTTATTTTCACAAAATTTATTTTATTTGATCTGAACTAGATCATCTGATAGAGTCTGTTAAATTCTAAGAATTATATGCATTTTAATATTATGCAATAAATCTTTCTTACAAGTACAAAATATTCTCATTTTTTTATTCATCTCAAAATTCTTTTTAATAACTTCTAGAGATTTATGAATAGGAATAGAGATAGGAATTATGCTCTTATTCCTGCAATATCGTCAGTGATTCTTAATTAATACCATCATCAATGAATTAGTAATTACAAATAGAATAATGAAAAAATAACATCTCTGTCATAATAACTTAATCACTATGTTTTAAATAAGCACCAATTCAAAAATAATTATAATCATCCTTTTGCAAATTAAAACAAAATTCTACACTGTTTTTGGATTAAAACTAATTCAACAAAAGAATCGAGAATACTAAGGATTATTAATTTTCCATCACTAGACCTCCGCTAAGGTAAGGACTCCTTACTAAGGAGTAAGGTTATGAAATTTTTCTCTAACTCTGATAGTGAAATAAATAAAAGAAAATTTCGAATAAAATTATATTAAATTTTTCTCTGAAAGACTTGAAAGATAAAATCGAATTTTGATAAATCTCAGGATAGAATCCATCCTAATAATCTGCAAGTATCAAATATTATTAGCGTGACTCTTTCGAAAACTCTTAAATTCAACCAACCTGTTGTAATTTATTTTCCCACTCTCTGATTGTCAATTGGATAAACAAAATTTGCGCTTCTCATCATTGGATTGTTTAGTTATCTGTTGGAGGAAAAGGGTTTTTCATTTGTGGGACAAGAATCCTCTTATATCTATCACTAATGAATTTTGGGCACCAAAATATTATTTTACAAAAGCAACTAAACAAAGATTTGTATGCACAGCTTGAATGAGAGTGTGTTTAAGAGCAGACACAATGCAAAATATTCATTGAAATGAAGTGTATTATTTCAATGAATTGACTCAGTGTTTCTTTTTTCACTTTTTGAGAAATATTTATTGCTCGGTTCACGTATCAAACAAATGTGATATGTTGAAAAAGCAAAAATAAAATGCATGCATTTACAATGAGTAATTTTTTTATTCACCCTTTTCAAGAGAAGTAATAATAATGAACAAAGAGAAGATGAATGAGATTAATCATTATAGATTGATATAGATTGAAAATGTGGAATTTAGAAAATAAAAAAGAACGCAATTATTACATTTAAGAGCAATCGGTCAAGCGCAAAGTTGGCTCGCGAGGGGGGAGGTTAAGAAATCACTTACATTACTTTTATGTAAGATGTTTAACATCATAGAGATGTAATACAATTGACTGAAAGATAATTGTAGAGAGAATTAAAAATAGAGCATCTTGCAATACCTCTGCAAGCGATTCAAGCCTAGAGAGTTTGAGGGCGCAATTTGTAAATTTAGATTAAAAGAAAAACTCTGGATTATACATGAACTTGTGCTACTACTGATCGACTTTGAGCGAGGAGTATCTAATAAAAAAGAGATTTACAAGAGAATTTCTTTTTCACAATAATAAAGTCAAGTTTAGCATATTTTTAAAAATCCTATTATTCTTAATAACTATTCTCAATTTGCTATTATTCTTGTAATATAAGCCAGTAAATCTTTTTATTATTGTATGAAATGAAATTATTATTGTAAAAATCTCTCAATGAAAAGTTGTAAAAAAAGAGAAAAAATACTTTGAGTGCAGAAAGGAATGGAGCAGTAGAAAATAAATTGACCACATTGAAACTTACAACAATGGAAATAATAGGGAAAAGTTAGGGAAGATTAGGGCTTCTTACCAATCTCAAAAGTGATAGATAAACTCGGCTAAAAAATAAATTAAAAATTGATTTGTCCACAACAATGGAAATCATTTGTAAGCATAATCTGCAATTTATAAAGGCTAGTTACAATATATAATTCATCCTCCCAAGATTAACCTTGAAATCATGTTTATACATTTTTCAAGCAGTTTTGCATTTTGAAATAAATTTTTCTTATCTTGAGTGATTTATTTCCCAGTCTGGTTTAGAAAAATTAAACTTTTTCTAATCAGATTTTATTTTTTCCGCAAGTCAGGAAAAATTATTCTTAAATTAAAAATCCATTTTTTCAGTTATTCAGTTAGGACCAGAAAAGTGCAAATTTTTTTCGAAAAGATGCAAAAAGTGCATCTGGTATTCCTAGTCATAATTTAATTGAAAACTTGAAGACAATTTTTACTAGAAATAAATCTAAAATTGGAAAATAAATTCAAATATTTTTGCCGCTCAAATTTAAAATGGCCTGAATAGTTTTTTTTACAAATTCTAATGCAATTATTTTTTCAAAGTAATGGAAAAGTATAATTTTTATCTCAAATTTTAAGGACCAGAAATTTTTATTTACTTTACGTTTCAGATTAATTAAAATTGCATTATGTAATGGTCAAAGCGGTATACCCAACGTGCTCGCATGCCCTAAAGGCTCGAGTCGAATAAGCCTTGTTCGAGTCTCGGCCCCTGCGGTATACTGAAGAGTGTATATACCTGTTGTTTGTTTAAACGTAGTAAACAGGGATCTACACTCCAGGAGGGATCCTTGGTTGTGTAAGGTTGTTAAAAGTCAGTCTTTATACAGCATTTTTTATCCAAACATATCTTCTTATAAGTGCACATTTGAATTGCGCGGGTTTTTCTCTCGAATACTGCGCGAAGGATCATCATACCCAAATCCATTATTTTTTAATTTTAAATGTCTCTTCTTGATTCTCTATATGAATATAAATTACTGTTCTTCTATTGTTCTATTAATGAAAATCATTAAATGAATAATTTTCGAATATATTTTACTGCATAGCAATTGATCGACGATTTTGTAGTGTTTTACAATTTAATTACAGGGGAAAACGAAATCGTTGATAAATTGCAATTAGGAAAAAGTAAAATATATTCGAAAAAGTATTTGGCTTGTAGCGTGGCAAGTCGGTAGCGCCATCGGCTATCGAGTTTGAATTCAGGGGTTTGGTTAACATAGTCCTACTGACGAGACCTGATAGGTCGAGACATGTCTAGGAATAGTTCTTGTCATATTTCAAGTCATTAATTTAAGTACGTTTCAAATTGTAGAATGATACATTCATAGCGTAATAACCCGTTATTGCCACGAATGAAAAGTGGATATTCTACTCTAGAAGGACATGGAATGAAGCCAGTAAACAGGATCATCTTCCTCTCTAAAGTCAATTTGGTAAAAAGGTCATGCTGTCTTCTGGTGTTCAAAGGGTGTGCTTTATTACGAACTCGGCAACAATTGATTCTACGTCTTATTGTGTCTATGAGAGAAGTGTAGTCACAGCTTATGAAGAAAAATTGATTCTTAATCCCGATAATGCCAGACCTCACATATTTTCAGAGTCGAGAATATCTTGCCGATATGGGACAAAAAGGAACATCTCCCCATATTCTCCAGATCTTACTTCATCAGATTCCAATCTCTACAACATCAGATAGCCGGAAAATCATTCAAAGACAACGAGGGAGTCAAAATGGCTAAAGGCATAACACACACTTCCAGAAGATCATTGATTCGAACTGAGATTATTTTGAGATGAAATCGTATTTTGAATAAAAGTTTTAGAAAAGTAGAGGCTTAATTATGGTCCTTCACGCAGTATCCAAGGTAAAACCTAACCCACGCAAATGTGTACAGAATTTTACATACTACAGTTTTGATAATTCTAGTGTGAAGCCCGAAATAATTTCACCTTATAACTCAACAAAAGGCGGTATTGATACTCTTGATCAACTTGTTGGAGCCTATTCGTGCAAGAGAGGTACACGTCGTTGGCCAATGGCAGTCTTATGGAGTATTTCGGACTTAGTAGCATACAATTCATTCGTACTTTATACTCTCAAATATCCGAACTTTTTGGACAAGCATAAGAAGAAATCCAGGAGTATATTTTTCAGAAATCAAATTTTCAAGAAGAAGCCCCGACTAGCAACACGCAGCCCATCGTCTTTTTGCTCAAACCGGACAGAGGGCAACGCACACACTAAAAAACACACCGACTTATGATTAGTCGACTCAGACACACCTAAAAACGATTGGTCAGAATGAGCAGGTTATCCAACCTCTCTCATGTATTATAAAGGTCGGTGTAAGGTCTGATGAGAGCCGACGAAAATAAAAATGCTTTTTATCGCGTCGTTATTTACTCTACAGCATGACTCCAAGTCAGCACCCTGCTAACATATTCGAGGAAACTAGGCCTGTCCTCAAAAATGAATATTTGTAAGCTTTTCTGGAAAATAACCTGTAAGACAAAAGTGTCGATAAAGATTATAATAAAAATAAAAGTGATAATAAAAAGTTATTATAAGCCTGAAATCAATACTACTTTTAGTGCCTCGATCGAAACATAAAGGTTTTATTACAAAGGCCCATTTCTATAAATATCTCAAGTTTGTTGTTCCTTTATTTCTAATATAATTATAGAGAAACAATAAACATTATCAGCAGGGTTTTAATAAAAGAGCTCACTTCTCTCTTCAGTTGTATACTCGTCATCTTGAGTGGGTACAATGCAGGTCTTTAACTGGAATGATGTAGTCTCTCTGTTGTCATAATTGTGTCGAACTTCATCATGGAATCTCTTATGATATGCTGAATGAGCTGGGTCGGGCGGGTTGTCCACTTTCAACTTGACTGGACTCGGAGGTTTTATTGAATAGTTTTGCTTTTGGGAATAGTCAGATCTTAAGTGGTAAAAAATAGATTATAATCTTCATATAAAATCCATTGAAAAAAGCTTCAAGAAGAAGAAAAATTCAATTCATTTCAAGTATTCGATTGGCGCCTCTGTAGTGTCTATTAATTTTATAGATTTAGCAAAAGCTTTTTAAGATTAGAATCTAATATAGAATTTACAAAAAAGGCATCGAACTTGAGATTTCAGAAACATACCTTCCTTTGGTATTCAGCAATGTTGAAATGGGTTCAATTTTCATACTGTAATTTTCAATCGGGGCTAGAAATAGAAAAATATACATCATTTAAACTGAGATGATAAAATCAGCCAAAATTAGGATCAAACGTGTTATCGCTGTCTACATTTCATTTAAACGAATATCCCATTTGAACGAAGGCTAGCTATCGATTAATGCACCAGAGAGATTGGATCAAAAATCGAGCGTTTCTTCTCCCCAAAATGGGGTTCGTCACTAGACTCACAAACTTCTACATGCTCACTCTGAGTTCATATCACGAATCCAGCTCTTGAAAAGCATTGTTTATTATGATAACCGAGAAAAAAACCTTCTTGTTGTAGCTTCTCCTTGTAACTATGAATTTCTAGTGTACTTGAGCGATTTTTCATGACCAAAAAACTGGCGTATTTATAAAAAGTAGCCATCAGTTTTAATTTATAATTGTTTCATTTACCCTTGAAAATTTGAACTAATCACTGCTAATTTCATCAATTAGTATGAGAATTTCTAGTGAATTAACGTTATTTCGATAGTGTGAAGAAAATGTCCCGACCGCTCATCGAATTCATGTTTCAAATTCAGATTTATGCCATTGACCCTTCAACACAGAGAAGAATTTTCCATCATTACTAAGGGACTGGAAAAATATCAGAACATTTGGTTAGTACTTTTTGATTAAAACTCAGATTAAGGGAGGAATAACATTTTTGGTGAGATAGGATAATTGACTCAAGAGTATGCTTTTCACTTGCAAATGTGAATTAATTTGAATTTTAACCCTCCTAGGCCTAAGCATTTTTAATTGGTGAGGCATGAATAAAAAAAATTTAAATTATTTTCGCTGGCAAATTTCAAACAGCTGTATTTTCGAAACCTAATATTATTGAGGTGCGAAAGGGATATCATTCGAAAGCCTAACATTTTCTTAGTTAGTTGCTAGGTAGTTCGAATATTCTTTTCACTCTTTTTGTCGGATATTTAGATTCTTGTGATAAATATTCAAATTTTTCTTACATCAAGTTGAATCATCATTGTACGCATTTAAAATGGCTGATTTCTCAAAGTTAATTTTTTTAAATTTATGTCAAAGTAGGATTGTTACTTGGCGAAAATGAAATTGGCAAAATGTATATTACTATAATTTTACGATGCTCATAAAATCGATTTCGTTGAATTTCAGTCGGAACCTAGACTCAAACCTAACGCTTATGGACGATAAGTCGCCAGATGTATTACTCATCTCTGCTTCATTGAGCATGGTTTTCAAAAGATTCTTTTAGGAGGGATGGTGTAGTGGGTTGGTCCCTAAGTCCTATTTCTGTCTCTTCCCTTCTTGAAACGAATTTACTGTTAATAGTTTCAAAACCTTCCTCCCCAATTATAACCACTCATGTGAACCCGAAGAGAGTTAGACTCGGCTATGAAACTCAATTCAAAGAGAAAAATAATTCTTTTAACAAAAGAAAAATAATGATTTGGTGGAAGGTTATTGAGACGATATTTCGAAATCTTTATTCTCTTCAGAAGAAAGAAAAGTTATGGGGATTTAAAATTTTATTTTTTGTTAATTTCACCAATCGAATGCAAATGTTTGATTTTTGGATTTTTTTGAAGATTCATAATAGCTCTCAAACTATGCATCGTTAAGAGTAAAAGTAATCACTTTACGGTAATTTCCTATTCAAATCTATATAAAAAATTTTCCAAGTTACAAATCAGCGAAAATACATAACGATCATAGATCTCTTTTAGATGTCGATTCCAAATAACCAATAAGAATGCAGAATTCAGCATTTTCATTCGCTTCTCTTCCCCAAAACTTTTGTAATTTTCTATTAATCTGAGTGTCAAATAACAGCCAAAGGTATTTCAGACCCTTCTCATGTTCGAAATAGAAACAAAAATACTGAAAAAACAGCGAAACATTATGCTCACACTGGACACCCTTTGAAAACGGTCATTATATAATGACAACATTAAACGCTTTGACCACAAAACATTTTTTACAAGGAATGTACGAGGTGAAATACACTATATAACGTGATTTTAATTTCATTATGCTGAGGACAGGTTTAGAGGCGTCCATTCCCTCTGGATAGACAATGATGAGAAATCAAATTTTAAGATAAAATACGATAAATTAAGGTACTTTTGCTTAGTATAGTACTACTCATAAGTAGACATTCCCTTAAAGGTTTAACCCTAACCCAATAAATGGGGGGGGGGTGGTTGTTTATCATATGACTCAAAGTCAGGTGTTAATTTTAGATTTAATTAGTTTGCAAGATAAAACTTTCGGAAAGTTTAGGAAAAACAATTTGTCTTAGAGAAAAAACAAATAGTTACTAGGCAGCTGTAATTGTGATGGCAAATTCGGTTATATACCACCCGATATATATATTTTTAATATTTCTAGGATGAGAATTATCACAGAAAAAATCACAAGTTTGTGTTTTCTGCATTAGTAAATCAAGAAATCTTGCCAAAATTGATTTTAATAATTTATTGTTGGTTTTCAAAATTGATTTGCAAAATCTACTCTTTAGGAAAGCCAATTATTAAAAAAAGAGCTGCATCTAGTAACATGATCCATTATTCAATGGAGCAGAAACGAGAGAGAGTTAATCGAGAGAAAAACGCTTCGAATCAATAGCTATCCAGAGAAATTTAATCAGATCACATTTAATTTTAGGATGAACAAACTCGGAGATATAGAATCAAAAATCAGTGACTTGGGCATGATGTGAGGGGAGAAAGACTGGAGGTCTTGGGACAGTATTTGACAGAGATAAAATGGATCATTTCATTTAATCCGCTGATCTCAAGAAACTTACAGTTCAACGAATATTTGCCTATAGAGCATTTGTATAAATTTCTAAAAGTTGGCCGTCTTTTTAATCAAAAATAAACTCTGTCTTAGACTAGGCTAGAAGGATGACTCACGATTATAACTCTCAGATCTCTGATGTCTGCGAATTTGAGGAGATAGGATGAACTGAAGTAAAAAGAGAGGTTTTAGTTAAAGATTAAGTATTTAAAAATAATAATCTCAATTGATCCTTTCAAATCAATTACTTAGAATAAGACTAAAATAATGTCGTGGCAGGAATATGCAATGTACGACTGCGTGTTCCACAACAATCAACCATCAAATATTTGAACTTGTCGAGACATTTTAAAACTTCAATTGCTTTCTACTTTTTTTACCCAAGTCCAAAAATCTTATTTCTCATGGCGTGGGTTCCGATAGGCTCCCTCTTCGAGACGAGTTTATTTCGTTAATAATTTCATACCCTCCTTACCATTTCATTCTCATGTGATTCTGAGAAGATTTTAATTTTTATTTGAATAGGAAAAAGGCTTAGACTAAGGGCCTTTGAGGCGAGAACGAAAATATTTTCAAAATTTTGTAGAAAAAGATTAATCTCCACACAGAATCTACAGAATTACCGGAGAGATACATATTTAGAAAATTTGAACTACAGTCTATCAGTAACAATGTTTGACTTTCCATAAATACACGCGCCGAGTATAGTGTTCTTATACGAAAGTTGGACGATTATCTCATTATTGTGTGTTCTAAGAAGACTGTAGTACCATAATTCGAAGTTATTTTCTTTTCTACGCTTGGAATCAGGAAAATCGTCTTTAACACTTGCAGAATTACTTGTCAACAAACGAGGAAAGATTTAGGATCTCTAACCAAAGAACCATAAAGGTATCATGAGCTCTACAATGTGTGGAAGAGGAAGCAAATATTCTCAAAAGGCGACTAATGAGCATTAATATCCCATTATCGATATACAGCTATCGATAATTAGTCATAGAGAGAAGAGGGTGAAAAGTGAGAATGACAATTCGGTGTTGGGATGAATAATCGATCCTCACAGTATGTCGCCAAATTTATCTACCTACAAAAAAGACAAACCATATTTTACAAAGACCAGAATTTTAAGCCCTTTTTGTCATATACCTTTTACACTAAGCAAGAGATATTTTTGTCAAATTCTTAAAACATTTTTACTGATATACTGTAAATAGAATTAATTTCCTATTATGAAAACATTTAAACTATAGTTCTCTTCTCAAGTTAAGCCTGGCCAAAAGGTGTACACAAAAATATTTCGGATATTTCAACGAGAGAAAATTACATTTTTCATGACAGGTCCGCTGACTGTGCTGCAGGTATCGCAAAGGTTGTCATTGGAGTTTGTCATTCTTTTGAAGATGTCAGATTGTTTCTGGCGCTCCTTCTCATCGCTGTTCAATGGCAGGTTGTATAAATGATTTTGTACAGTATTGAATATTGGAAATTCTAGGAAAATGTATAAATTAACACCTTCGTCATGTCAAAGTATTTAATACCTTGTTAAATAAAACTCTAAAAATGATTCAAGATTAGGGCGGTAAACTTGCGAATATCAGTCGAGAGATGATAATTTACATGGGAGTAATGATTCATCTGAGCAAAGAAAAACTCATAAGTAGGGCTAGCCAACGAGAAGCTGTCTGGCTTGGGATTTTTCTCCAATCCAAATATGAAATATCATATGGCATGAGTCAGACATTACTACAAATACTTTTCAGTTTATCCATAGACAATATATTCAAAGAAATATTTTTCTATGAAATCACAAGTTTTGTTTTAATACTCGATAACATTGAATCGAAAATAGATTTGGAAATTAAAATAAGAGAATAACTTTTGAGAACTATATTAATGTACATTGTACAATGAAGATTAAAGTGGTAATAACTTGATAATAAAACCTTGGAAAGTATGAAATTTTATTTTGTCTTTAATGGAATTGAGACGTCGAATTGAATGCATTTTATTTGCGTATTTTGAGAATAAAATTGCCTAATGTTTGAAAGTAATACAATAAACTTAGATATCCCAAGAGACATAGAAATGATGATCTAATGCCTAGAAACTGTGTACAATAAACCTGTATCCAAAGAATTGGAGTGGGGTCTCGTGTTAGGAAATGTTAAACTTCAAGTGTCTCACTGTATTCCACTCCAAAAGCGAGAATTTCGTTCAAGATATTATCCAACTTCTTCTCTTTGGACTTGGGTGCTTGTTCGTCGGTTACAAGGAGATCTTTCCTCGTTAACTTTTTTGCTGGAAATAAACGTTGATTATTTAATGAAAATTCTATTTAAAACGTATTTTTGTTTTCTTGAATTGTAAGCCTTTCACAATTAAAAGCTGACATGTGTAAAAAATATTCAAAATGTTTAGTTAAACAGGGCTAACCAGTGACAGGAAAGGGTTTCAATGTGAATTTATTGTAGTAGCCTTCTCATGAGTTTACCTCATTGACTTGCCCAAAGAATAGATTTAATGATTTTCTGCCTCATTTTACTACTTTTGAATTGTTTCAATGAATAATAGTATTTGTCAATTATATCAAATAAGCATCTTTTCAAGAGGGATAGACATGAAATACTTAATCAACACACACATATATTTCGGAGCTTCTGATTGGTCACTTTTAAGATTGATTTTTAAGAGAAAAAAACAGTCTGAGAAAAATAGTAGATCTCTTTACTTGTGACCATGAAAGAGGTTAGCTTTTTTTCAAGAAAAATTAAAACCATCGATTAACTAATTAACTTTAAATTTCCTCTTTTAGATCAGAAAAATACTTTTGAACACATTATGAGATTTAATCAGTGAAGAAGATGTGAAACTATTCCTCGTCTAGATATAAATTCAATTAAGAACGAAATTGAATCAATAGCTCAGTGAGGAAGTGGAATCTCTCGTTGCTTTTGGCTCAGATTTTAATCCTAATTATGTAATGAAATCACAACATAACCAGACATAAGGTTCCATCATTTTTACGACCCTTTGGCATGCCATAGGGAGGAATCGAAACCGCGACAAGTCCATAGAGTGTCCAATGCGCAAACCGCTTGTCTAGATATCCAGATGCTGTGACTTCACTGCGTATATTACAGTAAATTTTTCATTTAGTGTAAAATTCGATCTGCAAAGAGCTATGATTGCGTTGCCCAAAATGGGCCAAAATTATTGAATAACAGTATTTTCATATTTAAATTTGTGCAAAAACATCTAATTTTATGAAAATAGTTTCTACTTTGTTGTAGAATTCTGTCCAATCCATCTTTGAAATTTATAATGGGAGGAACTGAATAAAAATTGAAGGCAAAATTAAAGTTTTATTAAACTATTTTTACAAATTTCGAGCACTCTCTTCAGGATTTATATAGTGCTAAGACATAGGTATGAGCGAAAATGCTCTTGTATCTTATTTAGTACTTCTGTGAATGGACTAGACTTTTGAGTGGTGATAATATCTGTCATTGAGGAGAGCAAGCCCTTTTACAACAAGAAGTACTTTATTTCTACCCTGGGTTAGAGCTAATGCAATTTTCACACAACCTGTAATTAGTGAAAATACAGTGACAACACAAAAGTGCAAAAAGCAGAGGCGCTCAATTGGCAAAAAGAGGAAAACCGATAAAATCACTAGTTACCTGCTCACCCAATAAAAATTATTTTTTTTTTAAAACCTATGTAAAGTATGCCCGAAATAAAGTACTTATTGTTGTAAAAGGGCTTGCTCTTCTCAATGACAGATATTATCACCACTCAATAGGTATGAACGTTATTCTTGGTTAGAATTCTTTTTGAAACCACTGGCCTTCTATTGGTCAGGGTAGAAGTTACAACAACTATCGATATCAACACACTCTCACTTTGGCATGTAAAGTCCTCTTATTCCTCAGAATTAACTAAAAAGATCACAACTAAGAAAACATCTAAATAAATTAATTGAGACTTAATGATGCTATAAACTAGAAAAAAAATATGAGAAAAGTCCGAATAAAAATTCAAGAGTATTGAAAAAAATAAATACCTATTTTTAACTGATTTTTTTGAGGAATTTAAAGAATTTTTCCTAATTCTTTTCCTAGGGTTTATATTTGGAGAAGGAGAGGGGGGAGGGTAATCTCATCCTCGACTATGGGCCAAGGTCTAATTTTATGTTTCCAAATTATGTTACAAAATTAGACATTATATTGTTATACAGATCAAGTCTCCTGTACCTTACCGAACATCCTGTAGCCAATCAGGTCTTCATTTTTCAGCTAAGAAAACTAAGGTTTTTAAAATCAAAAGAGAATCTATTTTTCTACTCTTCAAATTTTCTAATCCATAATCAATTACCTAAAATTGTCCAGGATTGACAAAGATTGTCTTGTAATTTTTCTGTCAATCTCTATTTCAGTTTTAAATCTCCAAATGAGTTATTTATTTTGATTTGGCTCATCAATACAATTCCATACTGATTAAGAATCTGACATTTTTTGCCGCAATAAATTCATTAGAGCGATTAAAGTGTACCGGAATCATATAAAAAAGGTCTGAAACCTTATTGCACTTTGATATTCTTTTAACTAGACTCTGGCACAG
Organism: Gyrodactylus salaris; assembly: GCA_000715275.1. Lineage (NCBI taxonomy): Eukaryota > Metazoa > Platyhelminthes > Monogenea > Gyrodactylidea > Gyrodactylidae > Gyrodactylus > Gyrodactylus salaris. The sequence goes on from KL567315.1 coordinate 16,367, forward strand.
CTACAGGAGACTAGAGAGGTGAAAAAACGTTGTCTGATACTCGATCAACATGAAATGGCGGTTCAGAAAAAGCATTGATTTTTGGCAAAATTTTCTCGATCTCTTCCTAATGTCTAGCAGTAAAATACTAGCAGAGAAAAACTTGACAGAATAAGAGTTAAAAGTGATGGTCTCGTATAATTATAAACCTTTAATAATTATATTTTTCTATCTATTCTGGATAGTGTAAAATCAATTGGATTTTTAAACAAAGATTGAGAACTTCTTATCAATGAAGCGCACTGCATCCCAATATTATTAAAATCAATCACCTTGTGGGTTGCGGTTGAACACAAATTGTTCTCATTGAATCAACTTTAGGAAAAATTAAACCTGAAAAGGTATTTGATACTTCATAGATGCGAGAAATAATATTTTAGGAAAACTTCAGTAGAATAGCAATTCTAACATCTCATGATGAATATTACTCAGAAAATATTCTGTTTAAAGTCCTTCTAGAATGTGATTTTAGCTTGAAAATTTACAATTTTTTCATTTAATCAACAAAAGATGCAAATTATTATTAGACCACTCCGGGAATAGTGCATTCTGAGCTTGGCTTAGTAATTTCTAAATTCATTAAATCGAAATATTTTGATTCAATAAAACAGGTTCTTTGTTTGATTATGGGAGAATATAAATTAATTTTTGTTTCGTGAAAATTTAAAATTAGAGATTTCAAAACTGAAATGAAAATATAGAAAGAGTAATAAATGACAAAAATCAATTATATATTTGATTAAATAAAAAAAACATCTATTTGTTTGTAATAATTTTTCTTTCTTATATCAGTAAAGTCTATCATTGTTGACATGGAGATGACAGGTTAGAAATAACGATATAGACACGATTTCTAGTTATGACTCTTCGCAAGTCAAATCCTTAATTAACTTTGGATAAAATTTAAAAAATAAAATCTTTAGATGAAAAGAGTTTTTTTTTCATTCAAACTTTCTTTTGAAACCAGTATTTGAAAAGTAGTATCCTTAATTCATAACAAATTTATTTACTCAGACATATGTATAATTTCATGCTGAAAACGACTCACTAAATAGTTTTTACATTAATCCTTGGGTTACTTAGATATTAATACAATTTATCTGAAATCTTGAATTTCAACTCTTTCAAAGTTGTCACTCTTCATTGTAAATATTGATGAGCTGAATATTTTTGAGCTTAATCGATTCAGAAATAATAGGAATGAGCTTATGATTCTTTTAAAGAATCCTAATCTTATCGCGAAGGAAAAAAACCATGAATGCGGAAATTCTATTCTGGATATGGCACTGTCCTAGATGCAAGCAGTATAAGTCCATTCGGGATATTAAATTCATATTAATCTAATTTTTCATAGAATTCTTCTTCGAATTATATTTAAATGAATGAATCAGCTTAGAAAGAGTTGAAATTCAAGATTTCAGAAAAATTGTACAGGTTGTTATAGGTGAAGATGAGCCAAGAGGAGAGATGGTTGGGGTTATATAGGGTCCAGAAGATAATCAGACCAATTAAATGAGAGTATGAAATACATGTAAAACCGAGTGAACCAGTCAACAATGTAAACCTCCCCTCCCTACCTCTCCTTTTGTTCCTTGCATACATTTTGGTATAAATATTAGGTCGATCGGAAAGTAATGTCGTATTTTGAGCGAAAAACTAATTATATTTTTTGAGTTATAGAATGAATTTATTTAACAAAAGATAGTTTCCACCTTCTTCAATAACTCTCTCCCATCTATCAGGAAGCTTTTTAATACATTTTTTCCAAATGCGTTCGTCCTTCGAGCAAATATATGAAGATAACCAGTTTTCGACCTCCTCTCTAGTTTCAATTTTTTTTCTAC